>JAKCPI010009348.1:0-11628 GCA_023213315.1 Euborellia annulipes | reverse complement strand
ATTTATAAGTATGGTAAAATATTTATATTTTGTTACCATGGCAACCATTTCTCCTATCTTTCCTATGAAATGCAAGAGTAAAGTTGGTCTTCAGAAGATTTCAATTGCAAAATGAGAAGTCATACATTTTAAAAAGAATCAAAAAATAATTGATTTTTGAATTTAAAAAAATCGTTGGAGCAAATTTTGAGAAAATCGAAAAAAACTGAAAAAGTACATCAGTAAAGTACTAGTAATCTTTGGCCGATTTTGATTAAAAGCTTATTTTCTCCGGTCCCGGGGGGGTGTTTAAGTTAAAATATAGAATTTCAACCTCGTAGCTCAACCCTTCATGCTTAAAATTGTAACACACACCCACCCACCCACCCACCCCCACAGACAGACCATGTCGCGAAAACCACTTTTTTGGATTCCAGGGGACCTCAAAACGTGAAGATCCATCAAAATCTCGACATCGAATTTTTTGACATGAATCCAATACTTTCTCTCTATATATATATTACATATATACATAGGTAAGAGAAAGTAAAAAAAAAGAATCAAAAATATCAATTGTTAGATTTTTTTTTTATTTTAGGATAAATATATATTTTTTTCTAACTAATCCAAATTTAGTAAAAAATTTTAAAACATCAGACAACGATTCGTTTGATAGCTACATAAAACATCCATCACAAAAAGTATTTTCATCATTAATAATTTTTTTTCGATTAAGTAAATACTTAATTTTTTTCTTAAAAATAAGATTTACGAAAATCTATCAACCGGAAACCATCAATTACCATTCGTAATGAATTTTATCTTTCATTAAGAATAATTATCGATTCAAGGCTTCTCTTCATAAGGATCAAACCTATTAATTTTTTTACTTATTTATTCATTCATTTATTTATCAATTTGTTTGCATGTCGGTACATAGAAATTCCAAACTACGCCCAAATTTCCGATTCCCATAAAAAAAATCAATACTAAAATTGACTAAATGAATTTCCCAAGGATAAATTCTATTTTAATTAGAAAAACATTATTTTAATTATCATATAGACCTCAATCAATTTCGTTATTTTTACTTTCTCTTACCTATATATATGTTAATATATAGAGAGAAAGTATTGGATTCATGTCAAAAATTCGATGTCGAGATTTTGATGGATATACACGTCTGTCTGTGTGTGTGTGTGTGTTCAATTTAAAGCATGAAGGAATTGAGCTAGGAGGTTGAAATTTTATATTTAATTTAGGCACCTCCCTAGGGCGTGAAAATAAGCTTTTAATCAAAATCGGCCAAAGAATACTAGTACTTTACCGATGTACTTTATCAGTTTTTTTTTTCTCGATTTTCTCAAAATTCCCTTCCACGATTTTGATTAAAATTCAAAAATCAATTATTTTTCAGCTGCTCTTTAAAATGTTTATTCTCATTTTGCCATTGCATTTGCCATTTGAAGACCACTTTACTCTTATACTTCATAGGAAGGATAGGAGAAATGGTTGCCATGGTAACAAAACACAACTGTACATGTGTATGTGACTGAACTACTCCTAAACGACTGAATCGGTTTTGATGAAAATAAATAAGACCAGGGCGTTATTTGGAAAGGGGCAAGAGATAATTGTCTTTTTGAAAACTAAAATTTTTTATGAAAATTTTACTTTAAAAAAATAATAACTCATATATTACTTTCTCTACCTCTATATATTTGGATACCAAATGGCTTAAATAAGAATACCTGGAACTCAATGTATATATACCTACTATACATATATGCATTATAGACTATATAATATATTATACGAGTACGTTTTGATAGATTACATTATTATTATTATTATTATAATTAACTATTATATTCTATTCAGCAAAAATATATTTTTATACTTACTTTTTTTTATTATTTATTATTAATATTGGAATTTTAATTATTTAATTAAATTTTATTAATATTAAAATTCCTGATCAAAAGTTATTGTCTTCATGTAGCTTCCTTTCTCTTTTCTAAACTCTATGCCTTCATAGATATGCTTTGCTCTTTTTCTATACTCGTTGCCTCATGTTGAAATTGGTCTTGTGGTAGTGTGACGTTTAATTTTTTTTTGTGTTGTGTTTTCTTCTTGCCTTCAATATTCTCATCGAAATTTTCTTCTCAAATGTGTGAGTAGCATTTATAAATAAATAAATATTAATATTTTAATAAAATATATTGGTAGATATAATTATTAATAAGGTTATTTTTGATAAATGACAGCACTCATCCGTAGACAGATTCATTCCATACAATACACAACAGAATTCCTTAATTATATTATTAGTACAAATTTAAAATTATATAATTCCTGATTTATTATGCCATAGATTTATGATCGTATATATTTTTAATATAATTTAGGGTATAAACATACAAACACACCTTCACAGAAACCTAATCAATTTTCTTAAAATTTTGAATTAAATTTTTTTACTAGGGAATTGTTATTTAATATGTGAGGAAATGATTAACTGATAGAAAAATATTTGCTTGCATTTAACAAAAATAACATTATTAATAATATAATTTACTAAATATATTAATAGCCTATTTGTTCTTTTTTATTAAAGAGACTCATTCATTTGAACTTAACTTTTCTTCTTTGTTTAATCACTTCATCATCATCATATAAATTTATATATATATATATATATATATATCCTCTAGTTATATAACTAATTATATGTTGATGAAATAGTAGGCACCCAGGAAAATGGGATTTTTTGAATATTTATACCTATTAAGCTTAATTATGATAAATTCTAGGGTTAATATTAAAGCAGCAACATGTGTTTTCTTATATGATTATTTCATTGTTTTATTTTATCTTATGGTTTTTTTAACACTTTTTTTCCCATTCACACTCATAATCACACACAAATACACACGGTCTTTTCGGCAACTTAGGCCATATAAGACTTTAAACGATAACCGTTATTATGAAAATATATATATTGGGGTCCAGGCATTCTTATTTAAGCAAATAATTCCTTGATTAATTATAGGCACCCAGGGGAATGGGATTTTTTTTGTGTTGTAAATTTTTGAAAATTCATATATCTAAGCTTAGTGATAATTTAATTTTATTAATGTAATGTTTAATTTAATTTTTTTTTACGTGCATTTTGAGTCAATATTTTTAAGCCCCTTAAGTTTTGTGATTATTTCATTTTTTTTTTTATAATAGCCTATGAAATCTCTTTTATTGAAACTTGTGTGCTGTCTTCATTTTCATGGTTTTGTTCATTGGTTTTGTTGTCAACTCTTCTTCTTTGGCTTGATGCATCTTAAAGTTAAAAAAAAATTGAGTTTGGGAAGCCTCTTTAAAACTTGTTTAGTGATATTTTTTAGAAAATAAATCATAACTCACTTCTCAATATTTGTTTCGTGGCTGTCTTCAGAAATTATGAATCCGATTGAGATAAATAAAAATTTATTTAATTTTTTGGGACAGTCAAATTGTCAATTATCGTTTTGTAATTGTTTAAATATTTGATTAGATAAAACAAATTAGGACTAAAATTATTGTCAAATGTTTGAGTGAATTCCCTGCAGACTCACGTAATTTATATTAATTTATGACACCCACACTAATTAATAATAAAATTTTCCCCAAATTTAGACAGTTTGCATAAACTGCAAAAATTAATTTAAAAAAAAATCCTATTTATTTGTAAAGATAAAAATATTAGGCCTATTTTTTTTTACTACTTACTAATATTTAAAATGTCATACATAGCGTAATGATGTAATCATTTCAATTTCCAATATTGAATTATGCCTTTGTTCTTTTGTGAATGGTCTTTGTGTGAATTTGATTGCTTTTTGTGCCAACAAATACGAATATGAGAGGGAGAGAAAGAGGGAAAGGATTATAAAAGCAATTGTTTGTGGGAGATTAATTTTTTTCCTATAAATTAAATTATACACAGAGAGTAAAAATATATAATAGGAATGAATATTTAATTAACGACTTTTGACTGACGATGTTTTAATATTCTTCAGGACTAACCGAGCGTTTCATTTGTTTTTGTTGTTTTGTGTTTATCTAAATATAAACTAGTATAATTTTAAAACTAGTTTGAATTATATTTACATTTAGTTTCGGTGATAAGATATTATAAATTCAATTAATTAATTTACTTAATTTGAAAAATCCAAATATCTTTTCAACTATTAACTTAGGAGAAAAAATTATTCAATCTTTAATCAACTTTTGTTTGGAAAAAAATTTTATTATTTCTTAAAAATTCTCATTAAAAAAAAAAAAAAATCAAAATTCTAGATCAAGACGTTCTCATAAAATTTTTTCGTAGAACGAGGGGTGAAAGAAGTTTTGAACGAACCGGACAATTGACCCCCACTCTCCAAATGAATAAATTTTGAAGGAAATAATTTTATTTTTTATTTTTAACATCGTTTACAATTTTAACACACTCTATTCTTTTTATTGAGATTACAGAACTGGGGGGGAGGGGGTTTGTTGAACTCTCATATCCCTCACTTGGCTACGGTTCCTAACCAACGCCTTTAATTACCAACTCGTGACGCTTTGAAAATTTTTATTTATACTGTACACTTGGAAAAAAAAAACAGCCCGTCAGGTGGACTTAAGGTTCAAAAAATAATTTATTTTTCATTGTTGATAATTTCTTGGTCTGTTTCGTTTTGTTTTATTTCTTAGTTCAGAAGTAATATCTTACTTCCTAATTTAAAGTCTAATTGACCTCAAAGGGACAAAAAGACTTATTTTTTTGTTTTAAATTTTATTTAAGGTCTTTTTCGGCATCGAGGGTCATTTAGACCCCGTCTATTTATTTTAATTTTATTGAAATACGAATGAGGCAGGATGCGAACCCTTAAGGCTCAAACAGACAGAACGCGAAATTCGCGACGCTCAGGCTACGCGCGCATTTCGCGGCGAAAGGCGTTTTTGCTAAGCCACACAGGAAGCGCAATCTGGGCGTACGATCCGGTATTGTGTATATGTTTCAACAACCTTTATTTAATGAATTTATAAATATTTTATAAATAAAGTATTATATTACGAAAGAAATAGAATATCATTGCAAAATTAGATTTTATTTAAATCTTATTTTATTAATGATAACTTTGATAAAAGGCTTGTAAATTAGAATAAGATAATACTATTCAATTACCTCGATTCGGATTTTTTACTAATCATAGATTGGCTGCCAACAAAAAACATATTTATTACACAATTATTAAATATAGACTATAATATAACTTTAATATTATTTACTTTTATTTAGTTAGAGGCGAAAAAACAAGTGTTTTTAACTCTAAGTTTTTTTATTTCATTACTCATCTTGATGATAGTTCGCCTGTTCGCGCGAAGGAGTTGTAAATTTGTACAACTCGAAAAAGCTGTCGCGCGAAAGAGAGCGTTTACGCCGCGTAAGTTCGCCCCCTGTGTGACGGGGATGATACAGTCTTGCCTTATACAACATTTCGCGCCCTTTCGCGGCGTTGAAAAAACGCCAAGCGACGCGAATTTCGCGTTCTGTCTGTTTGAGCCTTTAACCTCTAGCGCAAGAAGCGGATACTCTATCACTGTACTTTGACCAAATGGCGGGCAAAAATAATTTTTTTTTCTCCAATTTAATACTAGTTATCGTATTTTAGGAAGATATGGAGAACAAAACCAGCCGCTTCTACTCTCTCATTACTTCAATTTATTGCAAATATTTGGCTAATTTTTACTTTCTCTTACCCTATATATGAAATATATAGAGAGAGAAAGTATTGCGATCATGTCAAAAATTCGATGTCGAGATTTTGATGGATATACATGTTTTGAGGTCCCCTGAGTCCAAAAAAGTGGGTCCCGCAAATTGGTCTGTCTGTGTGTGTGTGTGTGTGTGTCTGTATGTGTGTGTGTCTGTGTGTATGTATGTGTGTGTGGACAGATTTTTAGCATGAAGGAGTTGAGCTAGCGGATTGAAATTTTATATTTAACTTAGGTACCTTTGAAGAATCTCAAAATAAGCTTTTGAACAAAATCGGCCAAAAAGTACTAGTACTTTACTGATGTACTTTTTCAGTTTTTTTCGATTTTCTCAAAATTCCCTCCAAGGATTTTTTTTAAAATTCATAAATCAACTATTTTTTAGATGCTCTTTAAAATGTATATTCTCATTTTGCCGTTGAAATCTTCTGAAGACCACTTTACTCTTGTTCTTCATAGGAAAGATAGAACTGGTTGCCATGGTAACGGAATTTAAATCTTTCTTTTTATTAGATTAAAAATCAATTATTATTTAAATTCCCATTTTTTTTTTTATTTTATTTGTGTCTTTAATTGTTCCGAGAAATCACATCTCTCTCTCTCTCACTTGCAAACATTATCGTCTGTCTCTCCGCCTTCTCTCATAGGCCTAATGTTAATTTCCTATAGGGATTTGTATGTTAATTTCGATTCAAAAGGGGGTCCCCTTTGGAACTTTTTAGGCATTTAAAATTTTTTTCCCAATTCTTATGAAATTTTGTATTTATTTACGATTCTATATTGTGTATAAAATGTCCAAATATGAGATTAAAATTTGGAAAAATAACCATAGTTTATTTCAAGCAGTCAACATTTAAAATGCAAGTTTGAAACAAAGGTGCTATGGGAAACTAAATATATCTCGACACAAAAAATCTGGTGTGACCAGCACGGTGCACAACTTTCTCTTACCGAAGGGTAAGAGAAAGTTGTGTGCTGTGCGCCAGTCACACCAGATTTTTTTAAGATATAATTAGTGACAATCTCTCTCAGAATTTTCATATATGCACTGAAGATTTTCTCTGTAGAGGGACAGAAATATTTGTAATTAATTGAAGTAGTGATGAGAGAAGAAGAGGCTGGTTTTTCGAAAAGACCATTTTAAATATTTGATAATTAATTACCATTAATTTGTAATATAAATAAATAAAATGGACAGCCCACACTAACCAGAAAATAAATAAATAACAAAAGTTCATTCAAGAAATAATAAATAGAAAGTTTCTTTTTAATATAATTAATTGATTGAATAGGATAAATAGATTTCATTGAGTGAGTCCTTTATCAAGTAAGTCATATTCGTCTGCCACCCACACCGTCGTCAGTCGCTATAAATATTAATAAATTACTTTTTTATATAAGCAATTATGGTGGATCATCATCATCATCATCCGTCCACGCATGACGTCATTTGACATATCGCCTATTCGCCTTGACATGAGCAAATATTGACATAAAAATTATTCATTTAAATTTTTTAAATTAGGAAGTAGCAAATCAATAAATAATATTTATTTATTAATAAAAAAAAAGAAATTTCATATACAATATTTAGGATTATATACATCCCGTAAGTAAGCCCCGAAACGAAATTTATATAATTAAATATTTATTAATTCATATACCAGAATAAAGTAAGGGTGTGCCTCAGGGAGTTGAACCACGGGTCCATCAATTGATGCCCGCACAGCACAAGTTTCTCATACCTTCGGTAATTAGACATATATAGATAATCCATCAATTGATGGATCTGTGGCTTAACTCCCGGCGGCACACCCTTACTTTTTTGGGTATATGAATTAATAAATATTTAATTATATTTATTTAATTTTTTAATGAAAATTCCGAAAAAATGTTTTGTTGCTCAATATTTACCGGTATCCAAAATTTTAGAAAATAGAAAAAATATCCCATTTTCTTCATCGTAGGCTAGTATTTTTTTTTTTTTTTTTATAATATCCGAATATCCATGGAGACACATAGACATATACACAAACACAGAGTCAGACCATTTTGCGGGACTCACTTTTTTGGACTCAGGGGTTAGGGGGCAAAACTGTATTTCCATAAAAATCTCGTCATCGAATTTTTTGTCACGTATACAATCTCTATATATTAAATTATATATAGATAAGAGAAAGTAAAAAATAAGGTGTGACTGGCCGCACAGCACAAGTTTCTTATTCCTTCGGTAATTGAAAGTTTTATTCAGCTTGTCACACCAGATCTTTTGTGTCGTCATATATTTAGTTTCTGAGAGTACGGTATAAATTTAGAGGCCAAAATAGAATATATAAAAACATTTATATTTTGCTATCAAAACTTCTATTTCTCCTATCTTTCCTATAAAGTACAAGAGTAAACTGTTCTGCATACAATATTGTAGGCAAAATAAGAATATACATTTTAAAGATCATCTTAAAAATAATTGATTTATGTATTTTAATCAAAATCGTTATAGTGAATTTTAATGACCAGACGACTGTAATTGCAATACATCAATTTCGGTCTAAAAAGACCATCATCAGGCCTAAATTCTCAAGTTATAAAATTTATGATTTAGTCCTGATGATGGTCTTTTTAGACCAAAACTGATGTATTGCAATTACAGTCGTCTGGTCATTAAAAATCTTCGACATAATTTCTTGTAAATTATTTCTTCCATCACTTCCATAAATTATTTCTTCCAGCACTTCCATCTTCAACAAAATCGAGTAAACCTCCTTCTCTCTTTTACAATCTCATGCTGTTTCTACCGTCGCGATTACTCTTTTTATTTAAAAGTTTATTTTCACGTCTCAGGAAGGTGTTCTAACCTAAATATAAAATTTCAACCTCATAGTTCATATTCTTCTTTATTTTTGATCGCAGACAGATCATTTTCAGGACTCTCTTTTTGAATTCAGGGTACCTCAAAATGTGTAGGCCTATTTCCATCAAAATGTCTTTTTCGAATTTTTGACTTAATATAGATCTATATAGAATCTAATTGAATATCATTATTCATTTATGTATTTATTAAATATTTCAAGCATGACAATAGATTTCAAAATAATCCTTCCAGATTTTTTTTTTGTCACTGTTAATTTCTAACCTATTCAAACCCCGATGGATTAATAATAATTAATCTAATTATTTCAATTAAATGCTATTTTGAAACTGATATTATAAATCAGAATGTTGTTTTGGTTGACCTCATATCCGATTAAGTCATTTATTGATAACACACTCCCTCCCCCTCTCTCTCCCTCGTTTCGTTTGCTATTTCCTTAACGTTCTCAATAATATTTAAATTTATCTTATTAATTTCAATTTGGGTCATTTAGAGCCTCCTAGAAGGAAGGATATGATTTCTTTTCCTGAATAATTTGTTGGTAACGATAACGTTTTCTTCGTCAGATCTTTTTTCAGTTAATCTCTCGTATATTTAATTAGAGTAAACTCTGTTATCAGAAGATGGTGAGGTGTTGGGCTTTAACGACAGGAAGCGACTCTGATGTCACTCAGTCATTCATTCATTTGACGAGACAGAAAAAAAAAGACTAGCTCTCTCACTGTATCATATATCACTTATCAGATCAGATGGTGTGCAGGCAGGACATCTTTTAAATTCTACAAAGGGAATCTTTTATCACAAGGAATATTTTAAAATCCCAAACTCATTGTTTCTATACAACAATCTCTATAAAAATAGATAATAGACTATCTTCATAAAAATTGATTAGTTTCCTTAAATAACGAAAGAAGTGCATGCCTATTTTTTTCTTAGGCATAGTAGTTACGTTATGCTTTCAAGCAGTGACGTCATTTCAAATTTTACTTGGGGGGAGGGGCAAACTTTTTTTTTCTTAAAATTTACTTACAAATAGGTACTCAAATTTGGGCAAAAAGATATTTAATTAATTGTTTAATTTTGTACAGTTTCTAGATGTATTTTGAAGTAACTTATTTAGAATAATATAAAATATTATAAAAATCAGAGCTCTTGGGGGAGGGGGGCAATACCCCCCCTCAAATGACGCCACTTATTAGTAAAAATGTAACTGGCGGTCGCAATTTTACTTTTTATAATAATAACCAAACAAACTTTCCCGTTGTGAAAATAAGCCATATAAAATGTTATACAATTGATTTCCTTTGATCCGTTGAGTGAATGGGCTGACCACCTCTCTCCATTTTATTTTATAATATCAATATAATAAATTATAAAATTTATATTAGACTATCAATAGACAGAGAGAAAGATTTATTTACATTAATATATTTTATTTACCATAAGCGTAGGCTGATTGATAGCGGTAGTTCTTTAAAAGGGTACAGATAACGTTGCTGTGTAGGGATTGAATTGTTTATTCGAATTAATTATTATATTCAATTGAAACTTTGACATTTTGAAATAACGATTGGTTTCTGTTTGTTTTGAATTTTTCTTTTGAAGGTGGGAGCTGTTCATTAAATCTGGTGTGACTACACACACCAGTTTTTTTATGTCTGGATATATTTATTTGAAATATAAAAAAACCCAAGCTAGGAGATTGGAATTTTATATTTAAGTAAGGCAACTTCCTGGCACGTGACACGAAACTTTTGAACAAAATCCGCCAAGGAGCAACAGTACTTTACTGATGTATTTTTTAGTTTTTTTCGATTTTCTCAAAATTCGCTCTAACGATTTTGACTAAAATTCAAAAAATCAATTATTTTTTAGATGCTCTTTAAAATGTATATTCTCATTTTGCTCTCAAAATTGTTTAAAGACCACTTTATTCTTGTACTTCATAGGAAATATAGGAAAAATGGTAACAAAATATCAAAATTTTCCCATGTTTATAAATTTTACATCTTCAATTCTAATATTATTGGCGGAAACTAAATATATGTCTTCACAAAAAATCTGGTGTGACAAGCACTCACAACTTTCGGGTACAGAAGGTAAGAAAAAGTTGTGTGAACTTTGCGACTCAATCACACGAGATTTTCTATCAAACAAACACTCTGGGGGCCTCACCTTTTTTTTGTACCCAGAGCTACCCGAGGAAGGCATTTTGTCGGCCCCGATCTTCCCCATTCTACCTTCACTCTCATCTTTATTTAAAATTAAAAGCCTCACTATTGTCTATATTAAGATTTATTAAACACATACGTTACACTTTATACACACACTGTATAATATAGCAATATATTATCAACTGAGCTGTGTTGTTCGTCAAATCACGGAAGTTAGGAGGGTCGTGATAGGTCATGTGCATGGGGAGACATATAATGATGTGAAATAGCCTTGGTATACAGCTACTTGTATAATCAATTTGCATCTTTGTTTTAATTAATTAAAATATATTTATGTATATAAAGTTACAAACGAAGGTCAACGCTAATAAATAAATATTTTACTGTGTATTATTTATAAAGATTTGATTATTCTTAATAATCAAAAATCTGGCGTGACTGGTCACTTAGCAACACTTAACTCTTACCCTTCGTAATCGGTAATGTGTCGACATATTGTTTGGTTTCTACGACACGTACGGTACATTCGAATTTCAAGGTCTCAAAATTTATAAGTGGAAATATTTATATTTTGTTACCTGGCAACAATTTCTCCCTATCTTTCTTATGAAGTACGAGGTGCAAAAGAAGATGGCAATGGCAAAATGAGAATATACATTTAAAAGAGCTTCTAAAAAATAATTGATTTTGAATTTTAATCAAAATCGTTCATGCGAATTTTGAGAAAATCCCGAAAAAAAAAAAAAAAAAAAAAAACTAAAAATAAATGCATCAGTAAAGTACTAGTACTTTTTTGTCAATTTCGTT
>JAKCPI010009346.1:0-11188 GCA_023213315.1 Euborellia annulipes | reverse complement strand
TATTTATATAAAAAAATAGAAAAGCCGTATTAGTGAATTTTGTGCTTGGTAATATTTATGTAAAAAAAAATGAAGGTTGAATCAATTAATTTTGGTGATTGGTAATATTTAAACGAAAAAAATTTAAGGCCGTATCAGTTAATTTGTGCTGGGTAATATGTACCTATATCAAAGACAAAACTTTTTTTCGGTGTAAAATAAACACCGGTTCCGATAAAGAAACACTTAAGCCAAAGGTCTTTTATATATTGTAGTTATATAACCTTTAGCACGAAATCACTTTCAAAGGAGCCTCTACTCTAAAAGGGACAAAAAAAATCTAGGGTTGCAGGTAGAATAATCAAAAGTCTCTCTGCGCTTTTCAATTAGTTGAGGGGAAAATATAACGCCTCAAGAGTGACAACAACAAGATATGTGAGAAAAAAAAGATTAGAAGGACAGGTTGAACATTATACAAAAAAATAAATAAATAGTATGGAGACAAACGTAAAAAAATATGAATTTTCAATGGTTTTTCATATACTTTCGTGCTTGAATTTTAATATACCCAGTTTGGGAAATAAAATTCATATGCAAGTTTATTAACTAAAAAAAACATATGAATCAAATTTAAGTAGCTTAAAAAGTATGATATTCCTAACAAACTAAGTAGTCGAGTTGGTAAAGGCGTCATACATATGAAGGGAATAAACCAAGAGTTCGAGTTTGAACAACCTCTCGAGGGGCGGATTTTTTTAAACTAGTGTAGGGAAGTTTTCATAAACCCATTTATGAAACTTAATAAATTGGTTTATGAAAATTCATTTTTATTTTCTCTTACCTCTATATATGTTAATATATAGAGAGAAATATTGGATTCTTGTCAAAAATTCGATATCGAGATTTTGACGAATATACACGTTTTGAGGTCTCCTGAATCCAGGAAATCTAGGAAGTTGAAATTTTATATTTAAGTTAAACACCCCCTTGGGACGTAACACGAAGCTTTTGAGCAAAATTGACCAAAGGAAGAGAAATGGTTGCCATGATAACAAAATATAAATATTTTCCAATTCTTTAAATTGAAAATCGAATGTACCGTACTGTCGGAAACTAAATATATGTCGACACAAAAAAGTCTGGTGTGACAAGCACAGAACACAACTTTCGATTCGGTAATCGAAGGTGCTGTGCGACCAGTCACCCCAGATTTTTTAATATATGGACTTTTTCATATGTTCGGATGTAAAATTCATAAAGTTTCTGTTAAACACTCACACACATGATATAAGACTTTATACGATATATATTAATAATATATTTTTGGGGTCCAGGCATTCTTATTCAAGCCATTTGGTATCCAAATAGCTTAAATAAAATCATCGGACTGCCTGGGATCCGAACCTGCGACCCTTGGTATAGAAGGCAGGCGCGCTACCAACTACTTGGTGTAGCTGGCCCGAGGACCATATACAAGTGTATGAATATCCCTTGAAAATCTTTAACAGTGAATTAATTTCTTATTTTTGGATTGATGTTTTCGAAATTGTATTATTTTCACCTTTAGATATTGATCACCTATCCACTTTTGTTCCTTTTCAAACTCGCATTGTGTAAGTGTTAGTCTGTGTGAAAAGAGCGAATAGAGGAGAGAGAAGCTGTAACGAATGAGGAATGTTTCGGTCATGGTCACTCGGGTTCGAGTCTCGGTCGAGGCACTTTCCACACAAGACAGACAGACAGACAGATTGACACCGGGTAATTACGTTAACGTTAACGTCTCTGCTGCCAATTGACTGACTTGACTTTTCTCCCGAGGGAACTCGCTGTATCTTCCTTCTTTTTCCTATTTTTTTTTCCCTGCTGCCGATATATAAAGATTGATTGCTGTACCGAAATATTTTCATGATTAACGATCAAACACAACAACAACATTGAAAGCGGACTTCAAATAAAAATTATATATTTTTGTTTAGAAAAATGAAATATTAAACTCTCGCTAAAGTAATCAACAAACGCCATTTTTTTTTTTTTTAATTAATGAATAATTTAGAGATCTATATAAATACAAAAATAGTAAATTTCATAAGTACTGTATTAGGAAATTTGGTGATTTTTGAATTTAAAGATGAGTTAGTCAAGGAGAAATAATTAAAATGTATCACTATTTGTAATTGTAGATGACATCTTTCTTATAATTATATATAAAAAAAAAAACTGGGTTTATACGAGAAACTTGTGTATGTAAATTTTCAGATTAAAATCGATAAAGAAAATTTATTTCCAATCAACGTTTCAGGAAGACATTAGCTATTTCATCTCACTTTCTGCATAAAGAAGCAGAATAATTCTACACATGAGATGAATTTGGTTTTAGACAGATTCAAAAGGAAAACGAAATTTTATTTCATTTTTAATTAACGCTCTCGCGGCTGACGTTTCAGCTCCAGGTGTAGACCTTTTTCAGAGTAGGCTAGTAACCATCCAAATGGGTAAATTTAAAACAAAAACAACAACCTTTCAGCATTTGCATGATCAGAGTTTCGGATGTTTAAATTTACGGATTTGGATTATTCCCAGTAAGACTCGAGTAAAAACGTTTTCAAACAAAATGTTTTGTCCAATAGCAAAACGTTTTGCTCGATGCCAACGCACACCTATCGAGCAAGAACGTTTTCGGACAAAACATTTTTTCGATGATGTCGAATCATGTCCAATTGTGTTTCGTCTCTTCGGTGTGCGTTGACACATTGAAAAAAAAAAAAAAAAACAGTTTCAGGCAAAAACGTTTTGTTCGAAAACATTTTTGCTCGATCGGTGATCGTTCAGCCTAACAGTCTCGTCAGGAATTTCGTAGTCGTTTCGATATATAATTTTGGTGAATGATGGTAGTCCAGTACAAGTTACTAACAGGGCAAAAACTAATACTTTGCCTAGCCAAACTCATTGTCCAAAAATTTGGATTGTCCTACTTTTACATGTTGACTCAAGGAAAATGGCGGAAAAAAAAATTTATTTGACAATCTAATTGTCTGATGACTTTGACATTGAGAGAAAATAATCGGGAATCAGTTCGTAAAATTAAGAAACTATTTTTGATAAAATGAATATATTATTTTTATTTTTATGTGCCTTCATCTTTATTTTTTTTTCCTCTTCATCCCTTGTTGTTGGTGGTTAGACCCTGATCAGAAAATAAATGACCCTGTCTTGTCTGTTTTCTATTGATTCAGCCGCGAAATAGCTTTTTGGAAAATTTATCGTTACTACCCCTCGCATTTCATCAAAGCAACCCAACCCCTTGTGAAAATTCATTAAATAACGCTAAATTAGGTTCGTTTTTTTTTTTTTTTTTTTTAGTCATAAATCACTAATACATGTATCTAATTTTAAAAAAGTAAACAACTTTTTTTTCACCCAAATAAACCGGAACATTCGGACGTTGAAATTATAATATATTATTCAATAAATACGAATAGATTTTTCAAAATTAAAGGTCAAATATTTTAAAAAATGCTCTATTTTATTTATGATGCAAAACTTCAAGGTTTCATAGTAGAAATTTTTTAAAATTTAGCTCTTATTAATCATGAAATTCTTTCAAGGATTAAAAAAAAAAAAAAAAAACTTCAAGTGTGAATTTAAATAATTAAATTTAATTTATAATAATTACTAGACTACGCCCCCTGGACCCCCGCCGGCTGGCTTAATTATGAGAAACGGGCTGGCGTCTAGACAGGGGGGCTACGTCGTCCTGGACCCCCCTCCAGCGGACCCTCGCCTTTTCTTAATTATGAAAAGAAAAATATTACTACATAATCCAATTCAGTGCCTGCTTTACATTCAAAGAATACACAACTGCAAAGAATACTTAAATATTTCTCTATTCATTTCCTATGGGAGAAATTGTAACTTTAGGAATTAATAACTCAAAAAGTTAAAGGAATTTCGGGACCCGAGTATTTTTCCGGGACTCTTCATAACGTCCTCTATAAGAGTGCAAAATTTCGTTTTAAAATTTCAACGGAAAGTTGGTCAAACAGAGCGTGATAGACAGACAGACAGACGGGCACTCCGCTATTATTATATATAGATTTTTAGGAATAATTAATTATTATATTGGTTGGCTGTGAGTATTAACTATAGTTGCGTGGAATGGAGCCAGCCAATGAAAATAAAAAACAAAAACTACCATCTGTAATATTTGTCACTTATACTGTCCCGAGGAAGAACGCAACGGGCGCTCGAAACGTCGACAGAATAAATTTGTTTTTTTATTTTCCTTGGCTGACTTCATTCCACGCAACTATAGTTATTTTTAGGTAATCAAAAGAGATATTCAAATGCTGAGGTGTCCATATAATTTGTCACGATCTGTATATTTGTATGGGAATGGAGGCAAAAAAATCCTAGGCACAAATTTAAGAAAAAAATTCCGCTACGACACAATATATACCTTGAAAGTAAAAGGGGTAATTCAATTTATAGCCCTACACTTCTCATATATTACTCAATTTTAAAATTACTCGGAACTAAAACTAAATGATTAAAAAAAAAAACCTTTTTTTTTACGTAATTAGAACATAAAAGTCATTCTTGTAGAAATTTATGTTTTCCAAAGTTTGGGTTCCTCTCATTCGTCCCTCCTGGTCACGTTTTATTGCTAAACTCTCGACTCTCTTTTAGATAATAAAAACTTGTTCAGGTGTGTCTTCCTCAAAACACAAACAACAAACATCAATGAAATACAACTGATGTGGCCAGCAGCCACAAGAGTAAACAATCTATTCTATTTTCTCTAAGAGCCTAAGGGAAATCCAGAGTTCAATTCAAGAATTAAAAATTTTTAAGAAATAAGTGTTAAAAAAAAGAAAGAGATCTGACGCCTGAACCCCAAATTGATATATTAATTACAACGGTTAACGTCAAAGTTATATGGCCTCAGTTGCCGAAAAGACTGTGTGAATGTGTGTGTGAGTGTGAGTGTGAATGAGAAAAAAAAAGTGTTAAAAAAATATGTTTGAGAAAATGCAGCTATACTTTTTTTTTTATATATTTATTTTATTTGTACAGCTGACGTTTCGGTTCTATCTTGGAATCATCTTCAGATCTTCCACCAAGGAACCGAAACGTCAGCTGTACCGATAAAATAAATATATAAACAAAAATATATAGCTGCATTTTCTCATTTGGTACTAGGGGTGTTCGATTATGGAAAAAATAATCAATTATGAAAAATAATCGATTATTCCGATTAATCGACAGACGAAAAATAATCGACTATACCTTTTTTTTCCCCCTTCCATGAAAATTATTTGACCTTTTTTTTTTTAGATACGAGTCTCGTCCGATCTTTTCAAACGCATTTTTCCAAAAAATAATCGATTTTTTCCCAATAATTGAAATAATTGATTATGAAAAATAATCGAAATGATCGATTAATCTATTATTTTTTAAGAGAATAATCGATTAACCGAGTATTTTTTAAGAGAATAATCGATTATTTCGATTTTTGCGCAGCCCTATTTGGTACTACTCTCGATTAATAAATATTACATCACAGCTATACTAGTGCGTTTTACAAAGTATTGATTAATTTACAAGTGGTAAAGCCCTTCGGTGAACAATTGCAAAATTTTTAATTTAAATTTAAATTTCCCTCTCTAACTCCATTTCTTTTTACTCTGGCCAATAAGCGCCCTGACAGACATACACTACAGGAAGTACACACAGGAAGTCAGTGGCTTTATATATAGTAATGATAATAGGCCTCAAACGACGAGTCTAGGGAAGTATGGAATTAAAATATTATTTAGGACGACTACTATACATTTCACACCGCCAATATTCAAAAACCAATGCCTTCAAACAGGCAGACAAAATATTGAAAAAAATATAAATATCACAGAATTCTGTGTCAAAGTAACCGTACCCCCCACTGACTAAAAAAAATGACTAGAAAAGTCATAATCATAAAATAAATAAATAGATAAATCAACTTCAATCAAATAAATACGAAATTTCCCAAAATAAATTCTCGGATTTTGCGGGACATTTCTCTAAACAAGGGCCTTCAAAACGGGCATTTACATCAAAATCTCGATTTTTGATGTGATCGTAATTGCACAAAACAAAGAGTTAAGAGGAAGTCAAAATATTAAAATGAAATACAATAATGTTGAAAGTTATTCGAATATATACAGAAAATCGTTTTTATATTGTCTCGCTTATTAATAAAATTTGAATGCCAAAATTCCAATTGTCTGTGAGTGAGTGTTTGGGTGTAAGTATTCCAAACAATTTAGATAACTGAATTTTTATTTCATTTATTAATTTTTTTTTTTTTTATTGAAATATGTAGGTGTAAGCTAATCCGTGTGTGTTATTATAACCGAATGGTAATTTTAGTTGTTTTGTCCGAGTATTGGCTCACACCTGTCCACTCAGGTGATCTCACGTGTGTAGGACGATACCAACAACAACAACAAAACTTGTTTGCATGGATTATATTATATTATTATAAAAAAAATTTTGAAGATATAAAAAATAGCCTATATAGGCTAGGCCTATCAATAATATTAATAAAAATAAGGGAAAGTAAAAAAATTGAAAAATAAATTTATTTTCAGGTAATAATAGAGATAGTTGGAAACACAAATCATAAAGTGTTTCATTCGATATTTTAAAGACATTTTTAATTATTATATTAAAAAGATAAGATTTGAGAGAAAAATAATAATTTCAAGATTAAAATAGCTAGGGAACATTTAGTATAAAAGTTATTGTATATAGGCTATACGAGGTAAAATTAATAATTCCGAGATAAAATATAAACAAACTCAAGAGTCAAACTTTCAAAGGTTTATTTTATTAGATCCAAAATAAACCTGCCTAAATGCTTTAAAATAAAAATATTTATTAAGGGGGCTCGGGAGCGAAGTGGTTACGCATGTTTTTCTCGATAAGATGGCGTAGTGTGTTATAAAAAGTATGCCCAAAAATCAAGTAATTCAAAAATTTGCCAAGAGATGTCAGAATGGTAGCCAATAATATTTAATGCATTTGTTTGATTTTTATTGATCTTTTAACAATAAATACTTTATAATTTAATTCATTTAAAAAAAAAAACAGCATTGAAAAATTCCTTATAATAGTCTGGTTTTTTTAAAATGAAAGAGTGTGGTTTTTTTTTTTAAAGTACGTTTAGACGTCGCTCCTGAACCCCCTTAAAGAATATTAATAAAATTATTGAATAGTAAATAAGAAGAAAAAAATCATAAATCATAAAAAAGGAATGTTTTGACCAAGTAAAGGGAATTCTATATAGCCTTAGTCCAAACCCTGGCGATACTCATTGAATAATAGCTTTCATAATTATTATTAATATATGATGTTTTCGTTCATTATGAGAAAGGTTGTCTGTAGGTCAGATCAGAATACACAATTCATGTTTTCTGTTTTTGTAAATTTTATTTGTATTAGATGAGTAGATCTTGTAAGGCAAAGAAAGACAGATCATTTTGGAGGTCACACTTTTATGCAGTCAGGGGGCCTCAAGACAGATGTATTTCAAAAATATCAAGACATCGAATTTTAGACATGAATGCAATATTTTATTTCTATAAAATAACATATAAAGATAAGAGAAAGTAAAAAAAGATCTGCTTATTTATTATGTTAATGATTCTTTTCTAAATTTTTTAGAAAGGAAAAAGTAAGACTTTAATAATTATTTTAACTAAATAATCTTTAGAATGAACTAAAAAAAAAAAATAGTCTTTGAAGAGCATATAGCATATAAATGGATAAATGAATCATTTCCGAGATAAAAAGTAAACAGATCCAAACGAGTTTAGACCTGTAAACTTTTTAACTTAAAGACAAAGGTTTATTTTATTAAAAAAAGAAAGAAATCACGTTTTTTACTTTCTCTTACCTCTATGTATATATGTTAATATATATAGAGAGAGAAAGTACAGTGAAGGACAATATTAAGTCCCACCCATGTGTTTTCTACTTGTGATTATTTCATTATTTTTAAATAAATTTTATATATTTTTTAATAGAAACTTTCATAGTTTAAACCTAGAAAATTTCCAAAAAATATTTTTATTTTCTTTTATAAAAACAATGAAATAATCCCAAGTAGAAAAAGCATGGGTGGGACTTAATATTGTCCCTCACTGTACCTATTGGATTCATGTCAAAAATTCGATGTCGAGATTTTGATGGATATACACGTTTTGAGGTCCCCTGAATCCAAAAAAGTGCTTTTCGCGACATGGTCTGTCTGTGAACAAAATATCTCAAGAACGAAAAGAGCTAGGAGGTTGAAATTGTATATTTAAGTTAGGTACCCCCTGGGACGTGACACGAAGCTTTTGAACGAAATTGACAAAAAAGTACTAGTACTTTACTGATGCATTTTTTCAGTTTTTTTTTTTTTTTTTTTTTTTTTTTTCGATTTTCTCAAAATTCGCATGAACGATTTTGATTAAAATTCAAAAATCAATTATTTTTTAGAAGCTCTTTAAAATGTATATTCTCATTTTGCCATTGCTATCTTCTTTACTCTTGTACTTCATAAGAAAGATAGGAGAAATTGTTGCCATGGTAACAAAATATAAATATTTCCCATACTTATAAATTTTACATCTTGAAATTCGAATGTACCGTACTGTCGGAAACTAAACATATGTCGACACATTACCGATTACCGAAGGGTAAGAGAAAGTTGTTTGCTGTGCGACCAGTCACGCCAGATTTTTGATTATTAAGAATAATCAAATCTTTATAAATAAATACAGTAAAAATATTTATTTATTAGCGTTGACCTTCGTTTGTAACTTTATATACATAAATATATTTTAATTAATTAAAACAAAGATGCAAATTGATTAGGCGCAGCTGCATACCAAGGCTATTTCACATCATTATATGTCTCCCCATGCACATGACCTATCACTACCCTCCTAACTTCCGTGATTTGACGAACAACACGTTCAGTTGATAATATATTATTATATTATACAGTGTGCGTATAAAGTGTAACGTATGTGTTTAATAAATCTTAATATAGACAATAGTTGAGGCTTTTAATTTTAAATAAAGATGAGACTGAAGGTAGAATGGGGAAGATCAAATACTAGCCTTCCCTCGGGTAGCTCTGTACAAAAATAGGTGAGGCCCCGAGTGTTGTTTGATAGAAAATCTGGTGTGACTGGTCGCACAGCACACAACTTTTTCTTACCTTCTGTAATCGAAAGTTGTGAGTGCTTGTCACACCAGATTTTTTGTGAAGACATATATTTAGTTTCCGCCAATAAAATTAGAATTGAAGATGTAAAATTTATAAACATGGGAAAATTTTATATTTTGTTACCATTTTTCCTATATTTCCTATGAAGTACAAGAATAAAGTGGTCTTTAAACAATTTTGAGAGCAAAATGAGAATATACATTTTAAAGAGCATCTAAAAAATAATTGATTTTTGAATTTTAGTCAAGTCGTTGGAGCGAATTTTGAGAAAATCGAAAAAAACTAAAAAATACATCAGTAAAGTACTATTGCTCCTTGGCGGATTTTGTTCAAAAGTTTCGTGTCACGTGCCAGGAAGGTGCCTTACTAAAATATAAAATTCCAATCTCCTAGCTTGGGTTTTTATATTTCAAATAAATATATCCAGACATAAAAAAATCTGGTGTGTGTAGTCACACCAGATTTAATGAACAGCTCCCACCTTCAAAAGAAAAATTCAAAACAAACAGAAACCAATCGTTATTTCAAAATGTCAAAGTTTCAATTGAATATAATAATTAATTCGAATAAACAATTCAATTCCTACACAGCAACGTTATCTGTACCCTTTTAAAGAACTACCGCTATCAATCAGCCTACGCTTATGGTAAATAAAATATATTAATGTAAATAAATCTTTTTCTCTGTCTATTGATAGTCTAATATAAATTTTATAATTTATTATATTGATATTATAAAATAAAATGGAGAGAGGTGGTCAGCCCATTCACTCAACGGTTCAAAGGAAATCAATTGTATAACATTTTATATGGCTTATTATTTTCACGACGGGAAAGTTTGTTTGGTTATTATTATAAAAAGTAAAATTGTGACCGCCAGTTACATTTTTACTAATAAGTGGAGTCATTTGAGGGGGGGGGGGTATTGTCCCCCCCCCCAAGAGCTCTGATTTTTATAATATTTTATATTATTCTAAATAAGTTACTTCAAAATACATCTAGAAACTGTACAAAATTAAACAATTAATTAAATATCTTTTGCCCAAATTTGAGTACCTATTTGTAAGTAAATTTTAAGTAAAAAAAAGTTTGCCCCTCCCCCCAAGTAAAATTTGAAATGACGTCACTGCTTGAAAGCATAACGTAACTACTATGCCTAAGAAAAAAATAGGCATGCACTTCTTTCGTTATTTAAGGAAACTAATCAATTTTTATGAAGATAGTCTATTATCTATTTTTATAGAGATTGTTGTATAGAAACAATGAGTTTGGGATTTTAAAATATTCCTTGTGATAAAAGATTCCCTTTGTAGAATTTAAAAGATGTCCTGCCTGCACACCATCTGATCTGATAAGTGATATATGATACAGTGAGAGAGCTAGTCTTTTTTTTTCTGTCTCGTCAAATGAATGAATGACTGAGTGACATCAGAGTCGCTTCCTGTCGTTAAAGCCCAACACCTCACCATCTTCTGATAACAGAGTTTACTCTAATTAAATATACGAGAGATTAAATGAAAAAAGATCTGACGAAGAAAACGTTATCGTTACCAACAAATTATTCAGGAAAAAGAAATCATATCCTTCCTTCTAGGAGGCTCTAAATGACCCAAATTGAAATTAATAAGATAAATTTAAATATTATTGAGAACGTTAAGGAAATAGCAAACGAAACGAGGGAGAGAGAGGGGGAGGGAGTGTGTTATCAATAAATGACTTAATCGGATATGAGGTCAACCAAAACAACATTCTGATTTATAATATCAGTTTCAAAATAGCATTTAATTGAAATAATTAGATTAATTATTATTAATCCATCGGGGTTTGAATAGGTTAGAAATTAACAGTGACAAAAAAAAAAATCTGGAAGGATTATTTTGAAATCTATTGTCATGCTTGAAATATTTAATAAATACATAAATGAATAATGATATTCAATTAGATTCTATAT
>JAKCPI010009344.1:0-116877 GCA_023213315.1 Euborellia annulipes | reverse complement strand
TTTTTGTTTAATATTTGAAATTTTATATTGTCAAAAATTTCAATTTCTAATTATAAGGATATATTATAAACCGGTATGACGAATATACCGGGTATATCCTACCAAGTAGTACTTTGTCTGTGTGTGTGTGCTGCGTGTGTTCAATTTAATGAATTAAGGAATTGAGCTAGGGGGTTGAAATTTTATATTTAAATTAGACATCAGGCGTGAAAATTGCTTTTGATCAAAATCGGCCAAAAAGTACTAGTACTTTACTTATTATGTAGTTTTTCAGGTTTTTTTTGTCGATTTTCTCAAAATTCGCTCTAACGATTTTGATTAAAATTCAAAAATAAATTATTTTTTATATCCTCTTTAAAATGTATATTCTCATTTTGCCATTGAAATCTTTTGAAGACCACTTAACTTCATAGGAAAATAGGAGAAATGGTCGCCATGGTAACAAAATATAAATATTTTTCTGTTTAGAAATTTTACAAATTCAAATGTACCGTACTGTCGGAAACTAAATAAAAAATCTGGTGTGACAAGGACAGAACACAACTTTCGATTACCAAAGATAAATGACAAACAAATGACAAAGCCCCATTTTTTTTTTTTTAATTTTTACATCCAATTAAAAACAAAATATTCATCTCCAAGTAATGAACTCTTATTATAGAGTAGGAATAATATGAACGATGATGATTAAATTAATGGAGCAATTAGAGATGGGATCAAGTAAATTTAATTAAATTAGCCATTCATCCGCGAAGGGGGGAAAAACAAACAAATATAATAATAATAATAAATAGAAACAAAAGTTGTTTAATGATGAAAAACAATTATTAAAGCGCCCTTGAATATTGTTTTCGAGTGGATAATTATTCAAAGGAACGAATTGGTATTTTATATTTTTAAAATTTCAGGTTGATACAATCAAATAAAACAATATTCTCTCCCTCGCTTTTATTAATGAATCATCCACTTGGAATTCATTATTTTATCTATTTATATGTATCTATTTGGTTAAAACGATCAACTTAATGAAAGAATATTTTTTAAATATGTATGCCATTAAAATGCTTTTTTTTTTTTATATAAATATCTAATGAATAAACGAAAGGTTTTTTTATTTACGAGTTTGTTACTTAAAAATTAATCTTCTAAAAAAAAAAAAAAAAAAAAAATTGGATTGGTAAACAATCAAATTGAAATAAATTGTCGCATGAGACGGGATGCAAATCTGCGACCCGTTGTACAAATGGCCAGCACGCTACTAAGACCATATAGACTTTAAACAAAAAAAAAAAATATATTTTCAACAATTAAAAAAATCTATAGATTTATTATTGGAAGTTTTTTTGGCATTTGAGGTCATTTATTCGTTACAATAATATTTATTTACAATACCTCAGGCCCAAGCCCAATTATAGGCCTATGTAGTATTGTATAATAATATATCCTTTGACTTTTTAAGATTATCAATAATGGCATTGTCACTATCTCAATTCTTTCTAGCAATGGCAGTAATAATTCTTTTTTACTTTCTCTTATCTTTATATATGTTAATATATATAGAGAGAAAGTATTGTATTCATGTCGAAAAATTCGATGTCAAGATTTTGATAGATATATACGTTTTGAGGTCCCCTAGGAGTGCCGTACTGTCCGAAACTAAATATATGTCTTAAAATCTTGTTGAGATTACTTGTCTGTATTTTTAAAGCAAATGATGGGCTGGTTTTAGAAAGAAAAAGCTTGATATGTTTTTTTCTTTTTTATTGGAAAACTTAAGTTTGGCCGACCACTAGCGCATGTATTTTTTTTTTCGGTTTTTTAAAAAACCACCTTCAAGGGCTTGGAGATGAGTTGTTGCTCCATTGTCGCAGTTCCCCGCTGGGATGTAGAATAGCTTGATGCAAACGAAGGGTTGGACGTTGACATTTCTCAATATATTGAATTGTTGTTGTTGTTGTTGTTCTAAAACCAGCCCATCATCTGCTTGAAAAATGCAGACAAGTAATCTCAACAATTTGAAGATTTTATGTAATATTCTTGTCTAGTTTCGTAACAACAATTAAATTTATGTCGACACAAAAAATCTGGTGTGACAAGCACAGAACACAACTTGTGAATACCGAAGGTAAAAGAAAGTTCTGTGCTGTTCCACCAGTCACAATATTTTTTTGACTCTAAACACCCGGCCTTTAACTTAGTTCCGGCCATTTCGGGCATGAGAGACATATTTTGGCTCAAAATAAAATTGAATTTTTAAAAATTTTAGAAAATATATTTATTTTTTTTTTTTTCACTCTAAAAAAATGTCTTTAGTGTATATAAATCTAGGGGATTTCCAGGGTGCGCTTATTTCCACATCATAATCTTCGAGAAATTTCGGAAAATAAGTACTAGCTGTTTTTTTAGAAATATAAATATTTCAGAGGGGGTATATGTATGCTGCCCGCGGGTTATGATGCATTTCCAAAGTCATTTGGGTTTGTCACCTTTTTACCAGGGATATTAATAAATTCATCATCATTTTTCTTTAACTCTCAAAGTTTTATTATCTCAAACAAGTTGTAAAGCGCTACAGGATTAAATTGTTGAAAATAAATATACGTAGGTGTTATATTAATTTTATAGTAAACATTTTTTTACTATGTAAACTCATCGACATATAGGTCATATAAAATTCGATCTTCTCATCTCGAGTAAGCAATCAAGACTATTTGATATAAAAAGTCGTCCACGTTCTTCTTCTAGGGCCCTCTGTCAATATTTGCGTTGTTTGATTTGAATCGGTCTGTTTGGATTAAAAGATGGATCTCTCTTAGACTTAAGACAAGTCTGGCATGAGAGACATATTTTGGCTCAAAAGGCAAGAAAAAGAAGAGGCTCTCTCTCTCTCTCTCTTTTTCTTTCTTGCTGATGTTCGAGGATCAAAGACGATGGGATCAAGCAAGGCCCTCGGGGCTAGGTTACAAATTTTATTAATTCTTCAAACTTCAAACAAACAACAAAATTAGGAAAACAATTTTTTTCTCGTATATTGGATGGATTTTTTATATCTTCAAAATAAAATTGAATTTTTAAAAATTTTTTCTAATAATCCCTAAATATTTAGTTCGGTATTTAAAAATTTATTAAAATAAGTAAAATATAAAAATAATTAGATATTATCTTGTTAGGCAGAAATTTTGACTTTCCAGCTAGTTTTTTTTTTCTTTTTACTTGATCTAATTTATATCTATTCTATTGGTATATACTACAGTATATAAAGGGTAAATGTGTTTATATGCAGTGAAGATTTTAATACTTTATAATATACTTTTTACGCTTAAAAGTAAATAGGGCCTATAGGACAAATTTCTGAATTTTTTTGAAATTCAGATCCTCAAAACCCATTTTGGTTCAACATGTTTTTGCTTAAAGGGCTCCGGGTATTTCATGGAAATGATTTTTAAACTTGGCGAGAAATTGCTCGTCGTCTAAAAGTAGCAAGGGGGTCCCCTGGCTGGCTGGCTAAGGGTTGGGGCTTAGAAGTTTGCTAGGCGTCTATTCAAATTATTGAACACATTGCCTTTGCCTAAAAGTCCTTAAAAAAGTAAACGAGTGGGGTCGTGGGACCCCCGCCAGGGACGAAGTTCCTCACGTCTTTTCTTCAACTCCGAAAATAACATAATTTAAAAAATCTGGTGTGACTGGTCGCACAGCACACAACTTTCTCTTAACCTTGATAAGAGAAAGTTGAAATTTTAAAAAGCATTTAAAAATTAATTGATTTATGAATTTTAATTAAAATCGTTGCAGCGAATTTTGAGAAAATCGAAAAAAAAAAAACTGAAAAAGTACCTCAGTATCGTATTAGTACTCTTTGACCGATTTTGTTCAAAAACTTCATGTTACCTTCCAGGACTTAAATCTCAAATTTCAAACTAAGATAGATTTTTTGACTGAAAATTTATAGTCATAGAATAAAAAAAATTCCCTTTAACATATTCTAATTCATTATTTCTCTTTTTGTTTCAGGTAAGAACATTCTCCGTACTTATTTTTAAAACTGTTCATTGAGGTGTAAAAAAGGTAGGATCGCAATTATTTTTACCCAGACATTTAAACAACTGATGAATGACCAACCTTATTTAAAGCAAAGCACAATGAAAAATTTTCCAAACCACGGGCGAGCGCATATCTCTAATATGACATGATAGAATTTTATTATTAATTATTTTGCAGAGAGGTCCTTGAGCTCATTATTAATATCGGCTTATTATTTACCTTGTTTTCTACTTTGATCCTTAAAAAAATAATTTTCCCAAAAGAAATGCCTACTTGTGGAAGATTCTTGGACATATGATATCCAGTCTATCAATATTACTCCTCTATATCTTATTTAGAAGTAATATTAAATTTCTATTTGAATAGTTTTTTTTTATAGAGAGTGAGAGTCTTGATAAATACACAAACTCTGATGTAATCTAATCGCTTAAGTTTGTATGATGGCAGAAGGGAGAGGTAGTCTATCTGACAACAGAAAGAACTTTTCTCACCTCTCTCTCTCTCCTTCTCAACAAATACAAACATACAAATATTTCCCTCTTTGTATATTTTTTTTTTAATCCCGAAGGACTTAAAGAGAAATTGAATTATGCTAATCATGAAAAATTTCGATATCTTATTATTGGCAAGTCTTCATGACATTTCTTGATAAGAGAGTATTATTATTTTCTTTAATTTAAAGGTTTCTTAATTTCAATTCCAAGGGATGTGAGATCGGGGGATTTTTTTTTTAAATTATTAGGATACAAATATTCCAGGTTAATTTAAATTCTATAAAAATTGAGGTACCAAAATATTTTTCGACCTGTGTGCATGGGAAGTATAAATTTGTTCTCGTTTGAAAGCAAAGAAGCAAAAATTACCAATTCCCTAATGGATTTATTATTCTATTAATACGTTAATGAGTGGTCCCTTTTGGGTTGCGTTTCTTCCATAAATCAATATCTTATTTAACTTAATGAGAGATCTGTTAGAATTTTTTTCTTTTTTGGGAATTTAGTTTTTTTTTAATTGGGGATAAAACAATTTCCTTTTAACATGGCATCATATCGTAAAATAGATAAAAATGACACTAGGAAGCAACCATTTCCTCTGGAAGAAAGTGTCTACCAAAAGTTGATAGATAATAAAGTGGATGAGTTAGTGGCTATAGATATTGTAAGTTTGGGGTTGTAAGGATGCAGCCAAGGAGGATTTGGACCAATGAACACACCAATTCCAAGATCGTAGAATGGTCTCATCTTGGAATTGGTGTTTTCATTGGTCCAATTCCTCCATGGCTGCATCCTCGCAACCCCAACAATACGATATCTAACAATTATTTCATATAATTTTCTCTAAAGATTTACATAAATGGTTATACATGTTAGAAATAACACCATTCTTGAAAATTGATATAATTTGTTTGATTCTTTTAATTTAATCTAAAAGGAATCTATGAAGGAATGCTTGAACGTTAGGCAACATTTAAAAATCTCTTTATTTCCTTATTAAAATGCGAGACGTTTCGAAAAACTTATTTATTTTCTCATCGTCAGTTTTGTACTTTCTCTTACCCTATATATGAAATATTAATATATAGGAAGAAAGTATTCGATTCATGTCAAAAATTCGATGTCGAGATTTTGATGGATCTTCACGTTTCAAGGTCTCCTGAATCCAAAAAATTGTTTTCCCTGTGTCTCTCTGTCCTTGGACAAAAATCGTAGCTCTTTTAGTTCCTGAGATATTTATCTGATGATAATTTTTGTGTGTTGAAACGCGGGTTCGGACCCCAGGCAGTCCGATGATATTATTTAAGCCATTTAGATACCAAATGGCTTGAATAGAAATGCCTGGACCCCCAATAGATTATATTAATAATTCACGGTTATCGTCAAAGTCTTAAATGGCCTAAGCTGTCGAAAAGACTGTGAATGTGTGTCTGAGTGTGAGTGTGAATGAGAAAAAAGTGAGTGTTAAAAAAAAAAAACATGTTATAAACAATATAAGAGTACATAGTAATATTACCAATACATTAAGATAAATAATTTAGTAGTACATCCTTTTTCTTCCA
Source organism: Euborellia annulipes (assembly GCA_023213315.1). Taxonomy (NCBI): domain Eukaryota; kingdom Metazoa; phylum Arthropoda; class Insecta; order Dermaptera; family Anisolabididae; genus Euborellia; species Euborellia annulipes. The sequence goes on along the minus strand of JAKCPI010009344.1, from coordinate 110,780 downwards.
TTGTAAAACCAAAAGACTGATGATGGATGGACAAATAAATAGTTGTTCAAAACGTCTGGGAAAAGATTTGTATATATCAGCCATTGACTTTTACATTAGGCCTATTTGATTTGACTCTATATTGAAAGGGTAGTAAGTAACTAGCAGGCATATTTTTCTGCCGACATCCCAGTCCTAACTAACTAATCCAAATTCAAATTGATTAAATTTGGCCACCTCGTTTGTTTTTTTTTGTTGGTTGCTCGCCTTTCGCTTCGATTGCGCAAGAGACTTTTTGCCTGCATTCTTCTAATGCCTCCTCACGTCCGGAGCCTTGCTTGCCTCCTCTTCTCCTTTACCTCTCTATCTTTACTTGACTGCCGCGACCTTAAACGGCTTTCATCTCACCTGCTCCTCAGCATGTGCTCCACCCCGCCCCCCCCCCCCACACTCTTGGCGTAGGGGGAGCTCTTAAAAAAAAATTAAAAATTTAATAGCTAATTTAAAGGAATGAGGAAGGATGGATAGATTTCAATGCAAGAGAAATGCAATCAGCTGTTGACATGTTGAAACTTAATCAAAAACCTTTTTTTATTAAAATTTATTTATTTATTAAAGAATATTGCCTTAGTTTAGACTGTGTCTTCCGTTATTAATCTTTCATACTTTCCGATGCTTTTCAAGTTGATGTTGTTTTTTTCCCTATTAAATTAAAGATAAAGACCATTTACGAGATGAGTTTGTGTTTTGTTAGTGCGAAATTGCGCCCCTGGTCCACCGAACCAGAAGATCTTATCAAGTTAGTAAAATTATATTTCATTATTATAATTGTCGGATGCGAGATGTTGTGTTCTTTTGGTCTGCGACTTAGAAAAAAGGTAGTCCACCCGCCGCAGAAGTGTGAAGGTCGTAGTTCGAGTTCAAGGGGAGCAATTTGGCGCAATCAAAACACAAACTCATCTCGCAAATGGTCTTTATCTGAAACTATATAATGACTGGCTAATTCTCATTATATAGTACGAGAATTATATGTATGTGTCTATTGAGTGTTGTATGAAAAAATTCCATCTTTTTTAGAAATGTGGGGAAATGTCAATATTGATAATCTAAAAGCCAAGGGGAGTAGGTTCAGAGAGGCAGTCTGATGAATTTATTTAAATCATTTGGATCAAATGGTATAAAAATCTCTAGATCCCAATATATATCGTAATTGCATAAAGGTATCGTAAAGTCTAAATAGCCGAAAAGACGTAAAAAAAATTAATTGGAGAGTTTGAATAGTTGTTCAGGTTTTTGGCAGAATACTTTTATCTGAGGATTCTTCAATCAATTAATAATTTCTTCAATCAATTAATAAGAATACTTTTATTTATGCTTTTATTGACAATGTTTTGACTTTGATTGAGTTCTTTGATAGCATTCTATCACCTAAATATGTATCTCACTGACAAAAATTTAATTCCACCCGAAACTAAAATGACAGAATTCATGACGAAAAAATTAAATATGATAATAAAGTTGCTCTTTGTCTTGAATTGAAATTATACTTGAAAATAGCAAAGCAAAAATCATTCTTTGGTTTTTAATTTTAATAATAAAACAACAACAAAAAGAAAATTAGAAATTTTCGAAATGTTTTCTCGTAGAGAGTGTGGGTTTGTGAGGGAGATTAGTTGTTTAAAAGTCAACTCTGTATGTCTGTTTGTTGAAATAACGAAACTGGAGTCGGCCGCTTGTCTGTCTGTTTGTTGCCCTTGCCAAGTTGTAACCCGGAGGGATTCTCATCCATACATAGAGTTGTTGACTTGAACCCGATGACTTGGCCTTCGGAACCCTCTCCACTCCTCGCTCTCTCTCTCTCTTAATCCTATGATAAAATATGCCTCTTATTATAACAAAAAAAATCGATACAGCCACAACTTTCTCTTACCCTTCTAAATTACACCAATTTTGTGTCAGATATATTTAAGTTTCCGATAGCACCTTAGTTTCAAACTTGCATTTTCAATGTTGATGCTTCTAAACTGTGGTTATTTTTTCAAATTTTAATCTCATATTTGGACATGTTATTCACAATATATAACGTACCTAAATAAATACAAATTCTAAGAATTGAAAAAAAATTTTAAATGCCTAAAAAGTTCTAAAGGGGCCCCTATTGTAATCGGGGGGGGGGGGGGGGGGTGTAAAAAAAATTGATTTATATCAGAATTGTTAATTAATGGAAATCCACGTTTTTGAAAGTCCTTGTTTCCAAAAACCAGGTTTCCGCCAACCAGAGACAGGCACGTCACTCCCAAAGCCACGCCCCCAGACCAGGCCCAGCCAATCAGAGACAGCCACGTGACTCCCAAAGCCACGCCCACATGCCCGGCAACAGGTATAAAAGGACCTGCACCTCCGGCTCGCAGTCAGTTACTCTCGGCCTGGGGAGTAGGCAGGTTGAGACCCCGGGAACCAGAGCTAACACCCCGACTTGGGGAGTAGGCAGATTGAGGCCCCAAAGTCAACCCAAACCAAACACAAACCCGATTACACAGAACCAACCACTGTCCATTCCTCAGAGACAAACCCAGACCTCTGAGGCATCCACCAAACACACCACCAACACACCGACTTGGGGAGTAGGCAGATTGAGGCCCCGTAGTCAACCTAAACCGAACACAATTACACACACCCAACCTTCCTCCAGTTCTCAGAGACCAATCCACGCCTCTGAGTCATCCACCAAATTGACCTGGGGACAGGAAGACTGCGACCCCGTAAACAACCCCCCTCCACCATTACCTCCTAACTTCCTTCGCTCTTGAAAATGGCTCCAAAAGGAGAGCGAAACGTCGAGTAAATCTCAGCACCCCCGCGACTTAACCCGAAAACTTGCTTCGCATATATATATATATATATATATATATATATATCAATAACGGAAAGAGTTAGGATATTGAATTTTCATAATCATGTTAAGGCGGCTACACGCGTAACTGCACACTCGACAAACATGCATGTGCAATCTTTTTGTACGAGCATGCACAAATTCCCTTTGGTAACAGACGGCACAAGCATGCTTGTGCAAGCAACAGCGAATGCCGAAAATTAACATAAACTCGGAAGGTTATTTATTCGAAGAATACTAGAAATACTTGCTTTAAACCGAGTGCGCAAATATGCTTGTGCATGATTAAAAATCAATAGAGCATCAAGCGGCTTGCACAATACAAATGCTTGAGCAAAATTCTCCTACAGTTTGCTTGAACAAAAAGATTGCACGTACATACTTGTCAAGTTTGCAATTATGTGTGTAGCCGCCTTTAGAAATCCCTTTTTGACAAGCAAAACAAAAAAATTACAATAGAAATGAAATAGACCTACTAGGACTTTAAAATTTCATATTTAAGCTTTCAAACAAAAATTTTAATTTTTGAGAAGTATCCGCCTAAAACAGGATATATTGTACTTTTTTTTATCAAAATTTGCTCCAACGATTTTGATTAAAATTCATAAATCAATTATTTTTCAAATGTATATTCTCATTTTGGCCCCAAAATTGTTTGAATCACACTTTACTTTTGTACATTCATAGGAAAAATGGGAGAAATGATTGCCATGGTAAAAAAATATAAATATTTTCTCATGTTTATAAATTTTACATTTTGAATTCTATTTAATGCAAGGTCTACTGCCGAAAACACAAAAAAATTGATTTTAGTTAATTATTCGGCATTTTTTATTTAATCTAATAGAGTTTTTCTTTCTGCACAAAATGACATCACATTTAGTCTGATCTGATTAGGCGTTCGGAATCTATAGGCGTTTAAACTTTCAAATTAGAATTTACCGCAGCGCGGTAAAATGAAATGATAGGTAAAAAATAAATGATGAAATCTTTAGCTGAAAAATCATTCTTTCTAACCGAATATCCCACATAATTATACCTCTTAAGACAGAGGAGATATTCAAGCCGCTAAACTTTTTCGTGCATGCCTCCCTAACCGGCCACATTCATTGTAAGACGTTGTCAGGACATAATCTGGTACGACAAGCACCAATTGAAAGTTGTGTGCTGTGCGACCAGTCACAGCAGATTTTTTTTTAAATAAATTGATCAAATTAAATAACTTATGAATTTTAATTATGAAATTTCATAATTCATCCGAATTAGGCTAAAAGACAGTGTCAATTTGTCAGCTTTTTATTTTATTTTTATTAAATAGGCTTCTGTTAAATTATCTGTTAAGTAAAGATAAATGGACTTTTTGAATTTTCAAAACACACCACTTGTTCCTATAAAAGAGAAGTTATTACTTGCTAATGGTTCTCATTTTCGTAACATTTAATATCAGATGTAAAAAAAAAAAATAAGAGAAAGAATCAGAAAAAAAAATCAATGAGCAATTGGGATGAAATCCCTTTCCGATTTTTATGACTCTGATAAGTCATTTGATAAGATAAAAAGAGAGAGGGAACAAATGTAATGGAACTATTCGGGTGTTAACATCGCTTTTTAATGTCCTTGTATTTGTCTCACGATAAAGGTTTTTTTTTCTTTTTACTTAAGAAAAAGAATATCTCAATTTCAATAAGAAGCCTTATCGAAAGAAGGGTGGGGGGGGGGAGCTGGGGAATATACCTTTCTATTGCATTCTGATATTTGATCCGCTCATTTCTTAAATTGATTAACTCCACGAAAAAATCTTATATAGGTATTGTGTTTATTAAAATTCATTTTGTAATAAACGTCAGAATATTTTTTTTTTTTTTTTTTTTTTTTTAAACACTCACACTTTTTTCTCATTCACACTCACACTCACACACACATTCACACAGTCTTTTCGGCAACTCAGGCCATTTAAGACTTTTTACGATATCCGTTATTGATAAATATGCATATATGGGGTCCAGGCATTCTTATTTAAGCCATTTGGTCCAAATGGCTTAAATAAAATCATCGGACTGCCTGGGGTCCGAACCCGCGACGTTTGGTATATGAGGTTAGCACGCTAACCTCTACGCCATGCCCCGAGGGCGTCAGAATATTTGAGTAGCCTATATGTTTAGCCATTTTCTAATGTCATATAAAATAGATTTGGTGAATAGTTGACTTTTTTTTATTTTTTTTTTTTTTAAACATTCACACTTTTTTCTCATTCACACTCACACTCACACACATTCACGCAGTCTTTTTGGCAACTTAGGCCATTTAAGACTTTTGAGGATAACCGTTATGAATATATATTATTATTTGGGGTCCAGGCATTCTTATTTAAGCCATTTGGTATCCAAATGCCTTAAATAACATTAAAATAGTAGTTGACTACTTTTGGATAAAAAAAGGTTAAGAGGGATTTCTGCATATACCGACTCTGCATCGCGGCAAGGGCGGATACAGGGGGGGGGGGTAAAGGGGGTAATTACCCCCCCCCTGAGATTTGAAAAAAAAATACTTTTTTTTCGAAAAAAAAAAAATGTATTTTTAATGTAAAATTTTAAAAATTAATACTTAAAAATTTGTTTTGCATTTATATTCTGGCAAACAAGTACAGAATGCGCCTTTTTATTTCCGAAATTAAGAAAAAATAGTGTGCTGTGCGACCAGTCACACCAGATTACCCCCCCCCCGAGAAACACCTCTGAACCCGCCCTTGCATCGCGGTAATTTGCAAAATAGGTGTCTCTATTGTTGTAATTTTTTTACCATAAATGAAATCTTAAACACAAGGATAGAAGTGTAAAATGGCTGTTATTTATTAATCTTAAGACAAGGGCGGATCCAGAGGTATTTCTTGGGGGGGGGGGGGTAATCTGGTGTGACTCGTCGCACAGCATGCTATTTTTTCTTAATTTCGGTAATTTAAAGGCGCATTCTGTACTTGTTTGCCAGAATATAAATACACTTCAAATTTTTAAGTATTAATTTTTAAAATTTTACATTAAAAATAAATTTTTTTTTCGAAAAAAGTATTTTTTTTTTTCAAATCTCGGGGGGGGAGTAATTACTCCCTTTACCCCCCCCCCCCCTTGTATCCGCCCCTGTCTTAAGGAAGGTAGATCTGACGCCAGGAGAATGAAAAACTATTTTAGTTTCTTTTGGTCGACGTTTCGGACGCCAATCGCGTCCTTCTTAAGGACCAAAGATTGTTAAAAAACACACATGGATTTTATTGTGGAATATATAAACCAAAGATTGTTCAAATATTTTATATATTCCACTATAAAATCCATGTGTGTTTTTTAACAATCTTTGGTCCTTAAGAAGGACGCGAAGAAACGTCGACCAAAAGAAATTAAAATATTTTTTTATTCTCCTGGCTGCAGATCTACCTTCCTTTAGATTAACAAGGATAGAAGTTTCGTTTCATGTTTATGGTTAAAAGTTTCGCTTTCCGTTCACATTTTATTTGATATCAATGAAGTAGAATAATTAAGGACTGAGGCCAAAAATGACCTTAAAAAATTAATCAAATATTAATATATCAATAAAGAGGCACCGAAGTCCATTCAGGTGTCCTTTAAAAAAAAAAAAAGTAATAAAATTTAATGTATGTGTAAAATGCAAAAATTGGCTTTAGCTAAAATATAACTATAATAATAATTTTTACTACCTTGGACTAAGCCCTCTGCCCTTATTTATATATTTTTTGTCAAGTTGGCTAGCTCTTCCCCATTTTATGTTCGTGGGTGGAAATGAAATAATTGCGCATTTAATTAAACGATTTAGGGCCGGATTTACGAGGCGGTTATTAGTCCCTGAAATGGCCTTTAATGGAGGGGCTTCGACGTGCAGGGCGGCCAAACTCTTGAATCCGATAAAAACCCGAGTCTTTAATTGGATTGCCTTTGATAAATGTCAACAGGTACTCCAATCACCAATTATTAATTGAATCCATCTATCTACAAACACTTGAGAAGAATCAAAACAAAATGTTGTTAGATTTATTTTAATATAAAAAAAATCAGATTACATTTTTTAATTGATTTAATTTGAATAATAAATTAAATAAAAAAGGGTTGATATTGTTTTAAAAAGTAAAATTAAATTTGAGTAGGTGGATGTTGAGCAAGTGAGAGAGCCAAAGTGTATAAATAAATATTTGATTTATTTCTTGTTTGATTGAAGGTTGAATTTATTTAAATTTCCATTCTTAATAGTAAAAATCTGGTGTGACTAATAACTATATAATAATAGTAATTGAAAGTTGTGTTCTGTGCTTGTTACACCAGATTTATTGTGTCGACACGCTCACTTTATTCTGATTAAATTTCCGATTGGTACATTTTTATTTCTCTTACCTATGTATATATGTAATATATATCATATCACAATTTGGTTATTAACATTTTAAAATTTTTGATCCACATAATGTGGGGCCTTTAGGCTACAAATTAAAAATATTTTTGTTCCAATTGCACCTCATATACAGTGGTCCATATCAATTATTTTTTTAAATGGAACGCCCTGTATATTATCATATTTGGATTCTACCCAATTTTAGTATGACTTTATGTATGCAATGTATTCAAACCAAACCGTTTAGCCCAAATCGGGCTTTAGAAAAAATCTTCTGGAAAAATTGAATATCTCCGAACCATAAAACTTAGGAATGTTCTTTTGTATTTTACTAACATTGAAATGTACTAATGTAGTCAATGGAACCCAATTATTCTTATGTTGGAGAAATGGCATGCCAATTTGGAAAATTTCAATCATGGATAACTTCATTTTTTCAATAAATCTACTTTTTATCCATGGCGTAAATTCAATTATCTTTCAGCTGATATAATTGTATATATCTATCTTTGTATTTTCTTATTCCAAAATATCTGATAACAAAAAAAAAATTTATTATAGACAAAATAATTGAAAAAAATCCAAACAAAAACAAAATTGTAATAAATGGAAAAAATATCTAAATATTCGAAAATGTCTTTTAATTTCCTTTAAAATCATTTATTTGAACTTCTCAAAAATCCCGCTTGCTCAAATTCGTTATGATTTGTCAACAAATGGCGCACCTCTAACCTGAACATAACCCTAATTTCTTTTTCGAAAGTTCAAATAAATGATTTTAAAGGAAATTAAAAGAATTTTCGAATATTTAGATATTTTTATTTATTACAATTTTTTTTTCTTTGATTTTTTTTCAATTATTTTTCTATAATAAATTTTTTTTTTTCGTTACAGATATTTTGGAATAAAAAGAAAACTACCAAAGATAGATATATACAACCTTATACACTGAAAGATAATTGAATTCATCCCATGCATAAAAAAGTAATGTTATTTAAAAAATGAAGTATCCATATTGAAATTTTCCAAATTCATGCCATTTCTCCCAACATAAGAATAATTCGCATCTGACTACATATAATTTAAGTTAAACCAAAAGAATATTTTTGAGAAACTAAAATGGCTAGAACCAAAACAAAATATACAGGGCCCATTTAAAAAACAAACTTGATAACCACCCTGTATAGAGCACAAAAATATTTTTAATTTGTAGCCTAAAGCCCCACATAACAACAAATTTTAAAAACCTAATACCACAACTTCCGCCACCCTATGGCCCACCCGGTATAGAGAAAAATGGATTCATGCAAAAATCGATGCGAGAGAGGAACGTTTGGGCCCCTGAACCAAAAAGGGTTTTGCGACAGGTGTGTGTGTGTGTGTGTGTGGCGTGAACAAAATATCTCAAGAACGAAAAGACTAGGAAGTGAAATTTTATATTTAAGTGGCACCCCCAGGGAGGACACGAACTTTGAACAAAACGACCAAAACCGACCTTCTTTTTTTCGTTTTCTCAAATTTGCCCACGATTTTTTTTAAATTCAAAAACAATATTTTTTAGATTCTCTATAAAAGTATATTCTCATTTTGTGATGAAACTCGGCCTCTCTTGTCTCCATAGAAAAGAAGGGAAAGGGCCAGGACAAAAAAAAATCCCACAAAAACACGAACAAGACCCCGTCGACAAACGCGCACAAAAACGGGCACCGCCCGACCGAAGGAGAGGCCTTTTTTATTTAAGGTCTTTCAGCATCTGAGGCTATTTAGACCCCGTGCCTATTTATTTCAATTGATTGGTATCCTTTACAATTGAAATAGATTTCTGGCCTGGAACAGCCTTTGGCACCAGAATATGGTATATTTGATTTAAAGATGTAAAATATAATCATAAAATTTATTTACAGTATATTTTGTTACCATAATAATAATAATAATAATATTTATTTATTTGCAAGAAACAATTGTTTATACAAATAGGAGATAATTTCTCTTTACGCTGGGCTTGGCATAAATTCTTATTAGTGGTAGTTACATAAGCTACATAATAATATTTCTATTTTGTTACCATGACAACCATTTCTCTAATCTTTCCTATAATGTTGAAGAGTAAAGTCTATTTCAAACAATTTTAAGGACAAAATGAGAATATACATTTGGTATTCAAATGACTTAAATAAAATCTTCGGTCTACCTGGGATCCGAACCCGCGACCCTTGCTATACTAGGCAGGCGCGCTACCAACTACACCAAGTCCGAGGGCTACTCTTTAGCTCATTGATTTAAAAGCTTTTTTTCGCTCGTCATGAGGGTATCTAACTTAAACATAAAATTTCAAATAGTAAACAATAAATTTTGGCATTCACCATGGTTTTTCAGAAGAGGCTGTTTAATTCCTGGAAGATAAGCAAGCAAATGATCAACGCAGTTAAGTTCTCATTGAACGGAACACGTATACACAATTTTTAAATCTTAATACATATTAATTGAAAATGCGAACTCTGGAACATTTAATAGAAAATCCAATAGTTTGGTCATTCGGTTGCCTATCTTCCAGGATTCAACTGTTGCCTATCTTCCAGGATTCAAAAGCCAATTTTTGCTAATCATGGCGAATATGAAAATTTATCACGTTTCTGACAATACACAGTAATACGCAAAATATAATCTTGGACAACCGACTTTCAGCTAGCTTTTCTTAAACACATCTCTAATTTATATTGTGAAAGAAAAAAATTATTTAAAAATCTCCTTCTATTCATTTACACCCCCCTCTTATATTGATGTGATTGTTTTTGATCCATATGCTATCCAATATTATTATTCTCTAAAAATATCTCCATTTGTTCGATACTTTATAATTGAAACGAGTTAAATATGTCAATTGAATTATATCAACCATGGCGTGCTGGAGGTGGGGGAAGTACCCTTATTATGCCTCCTCCCCATATTCCATGCACATTAACCGAAATGGCGTCTCTCTCCGATAAAAAAAATATGCATTTTTATGGCTCTTTCAATTACATTATAAAACGAATATTAATTTCAACCGCATTTAATTGATTCCCTCGCCCTCTCTTTCATTTTGAGGGTTTAATATTATTTTAATGATTAAAAAATTTTGGCCGCCATCACACGTGACTTATTTTAAAAAACATATGAATAAAAATTTCATTTTTAATTTATAGTTATTAATTTTGAGGAAAACGTCTAATTGAAATTTACTTAAATACCATTTGTTATGAAATTGAAATATATACTATTAGAAAAGAATAGCGTCATAAAATGATGAATTTTACATCACATTGCTAGATTTATTTTGATTTATAATTAGAATAATTAAAAATTAAATAGGATTTGATGGCTGTGAATATATTTGTTTTAATAAGAGCAGGTTCAGATAAATTAAGAACCACATAAAGCTTTTTATTTGCTTTATTAAAATCAAGTAATTAAAAATTTATTGAACTCTTATTTTTGCTAAAATATTTTAGAAATTAATAGAATATGTTTAGTTGCTAGAAGCACCAATTGACTTAAGTACTGGATTGTGTGTAATGTAATGGTATTTTTTCGAGTAACTTTTCCAGAGTTAATCTTCAGATTAATAAACATTCGCACCCAGCACCCTGGACAGTACTAGTCAATTACAATCTTTCTTTGTGCCCATGACCTCCCGTGATTGGAACAAGCTCCCTGCATCTATCTTCCCCAAAACCTACAATCTTCAGACTTTCAAGTCTAATCTCAACAGGCATCTTCTCAGTTCCCGCAGTTGAGTTCCCCTTTTATGCTTCTCCTTTTGATTTTATTTTCTTCCTGGCTGCATGTGACCACTGGTCATTATATTTCTTCAGACCTTATGCACACATTATCTACTCTAGAAAAGCTTTTTGAAATTAGTGATTTTCGGTTTCCTATCTTTAACCATCCATTCGTATTAGTCTCTGGTAGTGGTAGTATTATAATTTTATTTGCTTTTTCTCTCCCTCCCCAATTGCCATTTCTTTGATTAATAAGTTAATTAAACCAAGAGGATTTATCTGGAATTCTAGAAGAAAAGGGAATTGACTTTTTTTCAATTCGTAAAGAAAAAAAAAAAGATTGTTATAAATTGTAAAAAATTCATTAAACTCAGTTTGGGACCAAGTTCAATTAGACCCGGAGCACGTCTTCAGTGGTGTGGGAGGATTTTTAATTTGTCCTTTAGTTTTTTTTTTCTCGTAGAGTTCGGAGGTCGCACATTAAGTCCGATTGATTTTCTCTAACGAAACTAATCCCCTTCTTAGAAGGGAGGAGAAAGGTGACACCCTGCAGCATCTTCTCTTTTTTTTATCCTTATATATAGGCTATTTCCATGAACTCTAACAATTAAACTTTTCTTCTTTTTTTTTCCCCAAAGAAATTGGAAACATGAATTAGGGTAAAAAAATTCGCCTTTAGTTCACATTAGTACGAAAAAGAAAAAAATATCTTATTATAATTAGATTCTATTATCCTCAATTTAAATAAATAAAATTTTGAGATATGTATTCAAAGAGATTATAAACAAAAAAGCTTCTCTCTCAGAATTTTCAATTTCACTAATTAAATGTTAGATTTAAGTCCAGGGTTCAGTGACCAGGAACAAATGTAAACCCACTTTTGCCCCAGATAGGCTGGAGATCTCGAGTTCGATCCCCGGGGGGCGGATGGCGTTTGTCCCAACTTTATTTGGATAATTTACAACGTTTCGGCCAATCATTTTGGGGTCTTCTTCAAGTATAAATTCAGATACTATCACAAAGCATCTTACATTTAGCGAGCTCATCATCAGCGTAGAGTTTTCTAATTTGAAATTTAAAACTTTTACAGACATACAGAAAGTACTGTTCTTACACAAATAAAGCCGAGTTTATCCAAAATTAAAAATATTTATTTAATAAATTCAATTATTTTATTTACTTATGCAAATTCTCGAGAAATATACTTCACCTGAATACCTAATTCTTTTTAATTTTAATTGAGTTTAATCCTAAGGGTTTTTTTGTTTACAAAATATTACGACCGAATGAGTGCTAAAAAATAAATAGCAAAAAAAAAAAAAACTTTATTATTAATATGAAATGAAATTGGCTTTTTACCTTAAGCTTCCCCTCGTTATTTCCAAAAAGGATAATATATAGACTCTTTGACTCGGTTTTACCGTTCGCAACGTAATTATGAACGCCATTCGTTTTTATGTGCTCTAGAGGGAGGGTGGGATTTGTGACGTTTCTATCCCGACCGCTTGCCAATATCGAGGCCATTAATAAAGTGCATATGGATTTAGCTGGCGCCATATGGCCATGTATATTTCATGATGGCTTGTAAGGAGCTTTTAAGCGACGTGAGCATAGTGTGCGTGCCTGTTTGTGCGTGTTGTGGTACTTCCACTACCTGGCTACGTGGGTGTATTTTAAGCTAAGTGGATCCCCACCGAAACCAGAGAGAAAGGGGAAAGGAAAAAATACCGCCTGATTAAAATTCACTTGGGAATAAACAAATCATGCTTAAAGTTGAGTCTGATGCAGCCAAAAAAGAGCAGAAGCTTATCTATATAAATAAAAGGATAAACGAGACATTTTATAAATAAAAATCTGGTGTGACTGGCGCACAGCACACAACTTTCTCTTACCTTCGGTAATCGAAAGTTGTGTACTGTGCTTGTCACACCAGATTTTTGTGTCTACATATATTTAGTTCCCGACAGTACGGAACATATGAATTCAGATGTAAAATTTATAAGTATGGGAAAATATTTATATTTTGTTACTATGGCAACCATTTCTCCTATCTTCCCTATGAAATACAAGAGTAAAGTGGTCTTCAGAAGATTTCAATTGCAAAATGAGAATATACATTTGAAAGAGCATCTGAAAAATAATTGATTTTTGAATTTAAAAAAAAAAATTGTTGGAGCAAATTTTGAGAAAATCGAAAAAACTGAAAAAGTGCATCAGTAAAGTACTAGTAATCTTTGGCCGATTTTGATTAAAAGCTTATTTTTCCGGTCCCGGGGGTGTTTAACTTAAATATAAAATTTCAGCCTCATAGCTCAATTCCTTCATCCTTAAAATTGAACACACACACACCCACCCACCCACCCACCCACACACAGACAGACCATGTCGCGAAAACCACTTTTTTGGATTCAGGGGACCTCAAAACGTGAAGATCCATCAAAATCTCGACATCGAATTTTTGACATGAAACCAATACTTTCTCTCTATATATATATTACATATATACATAGGTAAGAGAAAGTAATAATAATTTGGATGAGTTTGCCCCATAAATGAATTTTACTCCCTGTATTGAACAAAATTGTCACACCAGATTTTTCGTGACGACTTATACAGTATTTAGTTTCCGGCTGTACGGTACATTATAAGATGTGAAATAATATTTATAATTTATATTTAGTTACCAAGGCAACTATTTCTCTTTTCTATGAATTACAAGAGTAAAGTGTCCTTCAAACAATTTTGAGAGCAAAATGAGAATTTACATTTTAAAGACCATCTAAAAATTAATTGATTTTTAATCAATATCATTAGAAGAAACTTTGAGATAATCGGAATAAATTGGAAAAGTACATCAGTAAAGTATTAGTACTCTTTGACGGAATTTATTGAAATCCCGTGAGACGGCTATGAAAAGTAAGTATAAAAAAATAAGTATAAAATTTGATTATTGAGAGACTTCGTATTGAGAAATTCCCTTAACACGCAATTGATATTTCACTTGAAATTCATTAAATTTATTGTGAAAAAATCCTAAATTCGGCGAAGATTAATTCCAGGTAAAATCTCATAATATTTACCTAAATTTCTATGTAAGAGATTTTATTGTTTTTAAATGCTTGTTTTATTGCTTTTCTTGAAAGAGGCGATTCCTTTTTAGTGAGAATTTAAGTTTTTTTTTTTTGTTTTTCACAATAAATTAAATAAATTTCAAGTGAAATATCAAAAGATGAGGGTAAACAAAATAACTTAAGAACGAAAATTCTCTCGATTCTCAATTTTTATACTTAAGCTAAGTATTCATGTCGCAAAGTCTCTTGAGGAATTTCAATAAAATTCGTCAATGAGAATTAATATTTTACCAAAGAATTTTTATAATTTGTTCTCAATGATCTTGACGATCTTTAACGATATTGATTAAAATTCATAAATCAATTAATTATTAGATGGTCCTTAAAATGTATATTCTCATTTTGCTCTCAAAATTGAATGAACCACACTTGACTCATGTAATTTATAGGCAATACAGTTGCTATTTTATCTAAATGTAATGAAATTAAAAGTTATGTTCTATGCTTGTCTCAGCAAATTTTTTAAGTAAAATTTCAACCTCGTAGCTAATTTTTTTGTACGAGTATTTTCATCAAAATCTTAACATCGAATTTTTGCCATGAATGTCAAGAAAAACATTCCAAACTTTGATTTAGGATAGATTTCATAAAATTATCTACAATTTATAATGGATAATATAAACAGTAGCCTGCATTTGGTTGGACCTTCTTTTCTACTAACAGTATGAGAAAAAAAAATTATTAAAATTAAATTTAATTCCTTGTAGTGGAAAGTAAAAAGATTCACATTTTATTTATTCACTTTAGATAAAAACTTTTCAAGTAAAAGTTACGTGAATTAAACATTGACCCGAGAGTGTCATAATTTCACCGGGAAATGAAAAATGCGCTTGTAAATTCAGGCAATTTCAACCAACCCAAGATATATATATACGATAAATAATTTGTAAGAAAGGGAGAGGAGGGAGATTGCAGAAGAAGTAGAAGAAGAAGTAGGAGGGCCTTCCATCCCCTCTTAGATCCCAAGTTTGAAGGACCAGAGAGAACATAAATAATTCAGTGGCAAACCCTTTAGACGAAATCTATAAACCGCAAGCAAAACCTGCGCCGATAAAACGCCAAAACCCCTCCGAATTAAAGATTCATCTTTAATCTACTTGCTTCTGGACCAAAGAATAATGGAAACAAAAAATTTTACAGAAAAAAATCCCCAATGTGTCTTAAAAGAAAAAAAAAAGCTTTTAGATTTTCACTGAATTAAAACTTATCAAATGTTAAAGGATTATTTTTTCAACAAAGTAAATAAAAGGTTATTTTTACTTTCTCTTGCCTCTATATATGTTAATATATATATAATATATAAAGTATTGGATTCATATCAAAAATTCGATGTCGAGATTTTGATGGATATACACGTTTTGAGGTCCCCTGAATCCAAAAAAGTGGTTTTCGCGACATGGTCTGTCTGTGGGTGTGGGTGTGTGTGTGTGTGTGCGAATTTTGAGAAAATCGTAAAAAACTGAAAAACTACATCAGTAAAGTACTAGTACTTTTTGGCCGGTTTTGATTAAAAGCTTATTTTGACGCTCCAGGGGGGTGTCTAACTTAAATATAAAATTTCAACCTTGAACACACACCCACCCACAGACAGACCATGTCGCGAAAACCACTTTTTCTGGACTCAGGGGACCTCAAAACATGTATATCCATCAAAATCTCGACATCGAATTTTTTACATGAATCCAATACTTTCTCTCTCTGTATATTAGCATATATAGAGGTAAGAGAAAGGAATATATCGGCGGAAAATAAATATATGGGACACGAAAAATCTGATTTGACAAGCACAGAACACCTTCGGTAATCGAAAGTTGTGTGCTGTGTGACAGTCACACCCGATTTTTTTTGTATATGTTTTATTAAACAGAAGCGAGAATAAGCTAATTTAATTAGATATAATCCTTCCTTTGAAAACAATAATAAAATAAATTTCAAATGTACTTTCTATTAATATACAATATTTGAATTTATATCACTCATACATCGTCTTCTAAAATCTATACCAGGCACTGTATGTAATTGCGGTTTGCCCATACGTCTGTCAAGCTCTGTTTTACAAACATACCGTTGAAATTTTTTTCTTATACAGAGAGTCCAGGAAAAAATTTCGAATCCCCAAATGAGCAGGCTAAAAAATTATGAAAATCCAGAATATTACCCTCTAGAAAGCAATTGGTTTCTATCCCTCCTTTATTTATTTATTTATTTTTTTTTAAACACTCAAACTTTTTTCTCACCCACACACACACACACACATACACACAGTCTTTTCGGCAACTTAGGGGGACAAAAGAAGATGGCGCGGCTAGTAATTTTCTAATTAACCAATCTTTCTCTTTTTCACACATTTTATTTAAGCATCATTTAAATTATTTTGATAGTTCAATTAAATGAAAAACTTACCAAGTAAAATATCATTATCCATTGTATTGAAAGAATAAAAATCTGGTGTGACTGGCGCACAGCACACAACTTTCTCTTACCTTCGGTAATCGAAAGTTGTGTTCTGTGCTTGTCACACCAGATTTTTGTGTCGACATGTATTTAGTTTCCGACAGTACGGTACATTCGATTTTCAAGATGTAAAATTTATAAGTATAGCGAAATATTTATATTTTGTTACCATGGCAACCATTTCTCCTATCTTTTCTATGGAGTACAAGAGTAAAGTGGTCTTCAGAAGATTTCAATGGCAAAATGAGAATATACATTTTAAAGAGCATCTAAAAAATAATTGATTTTTGAATTAAAAAAAAAAATCGTTGGAGCAAATTTAGAGAAAATCGAAAAAAACTGAAAAAGTGCATCAGTAAAGTACTAGTACTCTTTGGCCAATTTTGTTCAAAAGCTTCGTGTCACGTCCCATGGGAGTGCCTAACTTAAATATAAAATTTCAACCTCCTAGCTCTTTTCGTTCTTGAGATATTTTGTTCACAGACACACAGACAGACACACAGACACACACACACAGACAGACCATGTCGCGAAAACCACTTTTTTGGATTCAGGGGACCTCAAAACGTGTATATCCCTCAAAATCTCGACATCGAATTTTTGACATGAATCCAATATTTTCTCTCTCTATATATATTAACATATATATAGAGGTAAGAGAAAGTAAAAAACATTCTCGCTCCCTTTTAATAGTATTAAACATAAAATCTTTCTGTGAAATTATGTTCAAGTTTCAACATTTATAATTCAGAATTTCACCACTAAATGAATTTAATTAAAACAAAAAAAGAAACCATTGACAAATTGACATATCTAACAGTAAGATACCTTTTACTTTCTCTCACCTATAGGCCTACATATATATATATATATATATATATATATATATATATTACATCTAGTTTCAATTTTTTTATTATTATGTAAAGAGAGGGTTTTTCCCGATTTTGCCTTTTAAATTTAACCTAAAATAGATTCCATTGGTATTAGGAGGCTATTAATATGGGTATACTACTTGATTATTTGTTTGGATTTTATTTTTGTAAGTTGATGTTTTATCAAGCTAGATCAATTATGATCGTTTATTAAATGGAGATTAGCTTAATTTTCTTTATTTAAAAATAATAATAATTAATACATTAGAATTTACACTCATACATCTTCGTCTAAAATAGTTTTCTAATTAATAATACTACTGTTTATTTCAGATTTTGATTAAAATTTAACATTTCTTGGAACGTTCCCTTCATTATTATTCTTTCTTCAGACAACTTATTATGCATAATTTTGTAAATTTGTTTCTAAACTGAGGCCATTTATTTTTAAAACTGGAAGATACTATTAATTCTCAGCTAATCGTCTTTTGACTTAAAACTAATTATTATTATTTGAAACTAATCAAAGATCTCAAATAAATAAGTTTACCAAAGAAGCTAGAAAAAGAAATTTAATCTAAACTTTCTTCAAAAAAATCTGGTGTGATGGCGCACAGCACACAACTTTCTCTTACCTTCGGTAATCGAAAGTTGTGCACTGTGCTTGTCACACCAGATTTTTCGTGTCGACATGTATTTAGTTTCCGACAGTAGGGTACAATTGAATTCAAGATGTAAAATTTATAAGTATGGGAAAATATTTATATTTTGTTACCATGGCAACCATTTCTCCTATCCTTCCCTATGAAATACAAGAGTAAAGTGGTCTTCAGAAGATTTCAATCGCAAAATGAGAATATACATTTTAAAGAGCATCTAAAAAATAATTGATTTTTGAATTTTAAAAAAAATCGTTGGAGCAAATTTTGAGAAAATCGAAAAAAACTGAAAAAGTACATCAGTAAAGTACTAGTACTCTTTGGCCGATTTTGATTAAAAGCTTATTTTTCCGGTCCCGGGGGTGTTTAACTTAAATATAAAATTTCAACCTCATAGCTCAATTCCTTCATGCTTAAAATTGAACACAGACACACACACACACCCACCCACACACCCACCCACCCACCCACCCACCCACCCACAGACAGACCATGTCGCGAAAACCACTTTTTTGGATTCAGGGGACCTCAAAACGTGAAGATCCATCAAAATCTCGACATCGAATTTTTGACATGAATCCAATACTTTCTCTCTATATATATATTACATATATACATAGGTAAGAGAAAGTAAAAAAGAGAAGAAAAATGATTTTTTTTTTTGGAAAGGAAATAAAAATTAAGCCGTTTCAAAAACAATCCGTATATGAAATTATAAAAACTCGTCGTCGTTGGTTTGTCAAACAAAAACTTAAGGGGAGGGAGAAATAACAAGATTTTGTATTGAGAAAAAAAAAAGAAGGAAGTTAGAAAATCATTTCTTTTATTATTAAGAGGGAGAATCTTTTGTTTTTTCTTTTTTTTTAGTGGAGGGGGTAGGGAGACAACCAGAAATTAAACCAATCGGATTCCTTTATTTAAATGAGAGAGAAAGAGAGAAACACAAGAGGAGAGCATAAGCCAATAATGAAAAGCAAAAAAGCCAATAGGAAACCCGGCATATTAAATTTTAACGATGATTAAAACGAGAAAAGACAAATTAATATGGGTTTTTGCCTTTCGGCGAATTATTCAGGGTGAAATTTAAATAATCTTTTTTTTTTTGCGAGAAAGGGAAAAGAATTCTTAAGAGAAGTTTTGATTTAATCAAAATGAAATCTCATTAAATGTAAAACATAAATACAGAAATCAACTTGAGATAAAAAAAAAAAACAAAGATGGTCCATGAAGGATGGAGGGATGGGCTTATTGGTTTTTTTACTAATAAAATTTTTTTAATCAACTCTTTCTTTTAAAATATAACTCGAGATCTTAGATGTGCGGAGTAAATAACCGAATTCACTGAGTTATAGAATATTTTTTTAATCTTCTATGCCTTCCCGAGTCGAAATCGAACGCCTGGTTTGAGTCTACAAAACCTCAGAATCTAATTGTTGTCTAAGTAGACTTAACAGAATCAAACTAGGATTTGAAAGCATGGTTTCTATGGGAATTTGATAGTCTGGTTTGGTTCTAACAAGTCTACTTATGTCCCTTTTTGACAAGTTTAGACTCAGACCAGGTATTCGAAATACTAGTTTAAGTCTACCAGATCTACTATTACGACCAGCAGTACTGAATGCTGGAATCCTAGTTTAGGCCTATGAATTCTCATTTAAAATTTGTTTATATACATATATACAGAGTGACAAAAAAGTTCTGATAATTTTGTTAGATTAGCAAAGAGGTATGCTTGTTTTTTGGCAATGAGAAAAATAACTTTTAGAGTGTTTTCTTCAAATATTTCGAAGACATTTAATAGCACTTCACCGCTGATGAAGAAGTCCTATTAAATGCCATCGAAATATTTGAAGAAAACACTCTAAAAGTTATTTTTCTCAATGCCAAAAACAAGCATACCTCTTTGCTAATTTATACAACTTGGCACTCCACATTCGAAATTTTTTACTTTCTCTTACATCTATATATGTTAATATATATAGATAGAAAGTATTGAATTCATGTCAAAAATTCGATGTCGAGATTTTGATGGATCTTCACGTTTTGCTCTTCATTTCGCTACAATTAAATTCTTAAATAAAAGGAAAATCAAATTAATCTTTAAATAAAATATTTTTTGTTTAAATATCAATTTTCTTTAATTTGAGAATAAGATAACATATATTTAAAATATTTTAAAAATTCCAAATGCTCTTCGTGTCGATTTCAATATTTCTGGAGATTCATTACTGAAATTGTTTTAAAGAAAATATGGATGTAAAAATGAGTTTCCATCTCTAAAATAAATCACATTAATTTTTATCTTGACTGAATATGTAGGCCTATACCATTAGCTATCACGTGTCGAAAAATATTTTTCTTTTCAGTAAGAACTTCATTTAGTTCTCTGGAAATGTGAAAAATATATAAATTAATTTTATAAATTTATAATCTTTTTTAATTTGTCTTCTTACCTTTCAAAATGACATGAATGGCCAATGTTCCTTGTATTCATTTATTAAAATTGAAGTGGCTTCTTCAGGCCAATGTGTTTTTACAACTAAAATTTATAATGAATATAATTGAAAAAATTAAATAGAATATAAGATAACATATATATAAAAAAATAAAAATAAAAATAAAAATAACAGCTAACCTTATCATTTTGTTTTGGCTTGTTTTTATAACGTTGACCCTTAAATAAATAAAAATAATTAATAATAATAAAGAAAATTAATGAAAAAAAATGAAAATAAAACTTAAAACTTACTTCTTTTTAATCGATAATAAATCCAAATATCCAAGGAATGAAAGAAAATGAAAGGTGGTCATCTATTAAAGCTTTGGCGCTGAGATCGCACTGTTTTTAATTTTTACCCGAGAGGATTAGAAGATTCAAACCAGTACTTCCCGAGTCAAAATCGAACGCCTGGCTTGAACCTTTTAGTCCTCAATTGAAGACTGCAAGGTTCAAGCCAGGCGTTCAAGTACTGGTTTGAACCTTCTAATTCTCCTGGCAGGCTCAGTAGGCTCAAGCCAGGCTTTCAATTTTGACTCAAATACTGGTTTGAACCTTCTAATTCTCCTGGTAGGTTTAGTAGGCTTTAACCAAATTTTAATCCTATCAAATAACAAAGGAATTGAGGACTAAAAGGTTCAAACCAGGCGTTCAAGTACTGGTTTGAATCTTCTAATTCTCCTGGTAGAATCAGCAGGCTTTCACAAAATTGTAAATAAATAACATCCTATCAAATAACAAGGGAATTCAGGACTAAAAGGTTCAAACCAGGCGTTCGATTTCGACTCGGGTTGCTTTTATTTCCAAACCGGTAGGATGAGGGGTCGGTTTACTTTACTCTGGATTGATTTTTTGCTTCTCTGACTTAAGTGTAATAGACTCTCTACATATTTATTTAAATTAATTGGTAATCCATTTCCTAAAGAAGAATTGGGTTTTCCCCAAATAAATATTTATATTTCTAGATATCTTCTCATAACTAAAATATGAAATTGTGTTTACAAAAGAATGTGTATGTGCATTTTACCTTCTTTGAGTTTAAAGGTGAAGAAATAAAAGAAACCTGTTATTTTTGAACTTAGTACGTTTCGGTCTTGGTTATCACTAAAGCCCGGATTCCTGTGCTATTGCATATTCTATTTGCTAACATGTACGTCCCGGAAAACAAATTTTCTTTCCGAATCATGCCCCTTTGGAACTAAGGTTCAAATTTTATATTGCATATTTTTGATTATTTGGTCAATATTGCATAAAGTTGCATATTTAAAACTTTTGAATATTTTACATTTTTCGGTAAAGTTTTATTTTATTTTAATTTTTTAATCGATTTTCTCAAAATTTGCTGATTTAGCCTAAAATCCAAAAATCAATTATTTTTTAGATGCTCTTTAAAATGTATATTCTCCATTTTGCACTTGAAATCTTATGAAGACCACTTTAACCATACGAAACGTAGTAGAAATGGTTGCAATGGAAACTAAATATAAATATTTTTTCATATCTATAAATTTTACATAATGTAGGCCTATGTAACGCAATGTATTTGTGGAAACTGTCTAATAATCTGACCAACAGCAAAAAAAAAAAAAAAAATTACATCTTGAATTCTATTATATCAGCGGAAACTAAATATATCTCGACTCAAAAAATCTGGGTGACAAGCACAGAACACAACTTACTTTTTTTTGACATTTTTGACATAAAACCAAAAAATTCTCTCTCTCTCTCTCTTTCTATATATATATTACATATATAGGTAAGAGAAAGCAAAAATAAAATCAGAGTGTTAAAGTTTTGTTATTTGATAAAGGTATGAATACAGATTTTGATAATTTTTTAAAAATGCATCTAACGTCATTTAGATCCGATCATGTTTATTTCAAGTTATTGTTAGCCATTTCAATTTAAATTTCGATTGGGGCGAGAGGCGAAATCTCTTCCATTGTGTTATGACCCAGAGGCCTTTTGAAGCCATGGACATTTATAAATTTCCCTATAGTAATATTACTATCATCGACCAGGCCGCGAGTTCACACCTATTCCTTCAATATCACCAAAACCTCAATTCAGGGGCGAGGGGGCCCGCCCCCCCCCCCCCCGAAATTTCCCAAACACATATACATATATAGGGATATAGAGACATCAGCGCAACAAATTTTTCCGCAGAATGGAAAACTTTGGTTCAGCAAAAGAAAAAATGTTCCGCAAAAAATTTCGTGTGAAAAAAAATTTAGTTTCTTAAAAAAAAAATTTTCCGCAGAAAAATTTTCGAGTTTGGGCCCCCCCCGAAAAAAAATTTCTATATACGCCCCTGCCTCAATTTCATCAAATTTGATATTACCCCCCTCAAAAAATAGAACCCTCTTATTCCTATCTAAGTCGGCCATATTTGTTTTCTTCTCTTTTAATTGCTCATTAGTTTTCCCGAAAATGGCTAATAAAATTAAGATGCTCCCATCATCATCTCGGCTTGGATTTTATGAACTTTCTTCTGGATAATGGACCCTCCTATCTCCTTCCACCTTCACTAAAGATTCTTCCTTTTACTATCCAATTTTCCAAGATAAAGTTTATTTACACTTAGATTTGATTTAAAGCATAGTTATTAGTTAATGTAATAATTCTTACTAATACGGAAAGAGGCAATACATGTATAAAATCTATGGAAGAAATCTGGTATGATAACCGAACAGCACACAACTTTCTCCTACCTAAATCTAATGCTATGGGATATTCTGTGCGACACCAGATTTTTTTTGTGTAAAAAATTAATAGTATTTCTCATGGGCGTAGCCAGACTTCTTGTTAGGGGGGGGCCAACTCCTCGTTAGGGCGAAAGAGGGGGGTTTGCAATTAATATCTACATAGAGTATTAATTATTTATTTAAATAAAATAAAAAAATTAAATTAATGTAGTGAATTGGAGTGTTAAAAAAAATTTCCAATGGGAAAAATATATATATATATATATATTTTTTTTAATTTTTAGGACCAGCCGGGGGGGGGCAACGGCCCCCCTGCCTCCCCCTGACTACGCCCATGGTATTTCTTACTATAGTTTTTTTTTATATATATATTTAAGTTAGGCTCCCCCCTGAGATGTAACATGAAGCTTTTGAATAAAATCGGCCAAAGAGTACTAGTACTTTACTGATTCACTTTTAGTTTTTTTTTTCGATTTTTTTAAAAAATTCATTCCAACGATTTTGATTAAAAATCAAAAATCAATTATTTTTTATATGCTTTTTAAAATGTATATTCTCATTTCGCCATTGAAATCTTCTGAAGACCACTTTACTCTTGTACTTCATAGGAAAGAATGGTTGCTATGGTAACAAAAAATATAAATATTTTCCCATACTTATAAATTACATCTCCCGAATGTGTAGTATTGTCGGAAACTAAATATCTCGATACAAAAAATCTGGTGTGACAAGCACAGAACACAACTTTCGATTACCGAAGATATGAGGAAGTTGTGTGCTGTGCGACCAGTCACACCAGATTTTTATATATTTAAAAAAACATTCATAAATCAACTTGAAACTAATGTCCCTCTTACGCGATGTGGGTGAATAAAATCGCTTGAATGAGTTAACGATGCAATATTAAAAGTACGATAAAAATGAAGGTCGCTTGCTACATGAAATGGATTTGATTAATAATATTTTAATAATGTTAAAATATATTATATATTTTTAAATATATTAAAAGAAAGATATTTATTTCAATTCACTCGACGAAACATTTATATTAATTTTAACTAATTCTTTGGCGATTATTTTAAAACATACTGAATCTTAGATCATAAAAGAATTATTGATTTAGAAGGAAGCTATTTTTTGAATATATCCTTTTATTCATATAAGCCTAAATAGCCATTTTTAGCTTATAAATAAATGAATGATTGTAAAAAAAACGAGACGAGTTTGTGATGTTTAAACTTGATGAGGAATCAATGAATGAACTGTTTGAGATTCCGAGTCATTAAAATTAAATGATGACTTTATTAGAGAGGAAGTAGGATTAAACATCTTGATGACCAACCAACACTCAGTCGGACGAATAGATCGCCAGAACTCTTGAGGACATACCAATACAATTACTACACTCAATTAGCTTTAATAAAATAAAACAAAAAAATCCTTAGAAGACCTCTAAACGTGTAATCCATCAAAATCTTCACATCCAATTTTTGACATGAATCCAATACTTTTTCTCTATATAGGGCTATATGTATATTAACATATACATATTGGTAAAATAAAGTAAAAATAAATTATTGTATGGTATTATTGACGAAATAATTAAGTGAAGATAGTTTTTTACTTTCTCTTAGCCTATATATGAAATATATAGGAGAGAAAGTATTGCGATCATGTCAAAAATTCGATGTCGAGATTTTGATGGATATACATGTTTTGAGGTCCCCTGAGTCCAAAAAAGTGGGTCCCGCAAATTGGTCTGTGTGTGTGTGTGTGTGTGTGTGTGTGTGTGTGTGTGTGTGTGTCTGTATGTGTGGACAGATTTTTAGCATGAAGGAATTGAGCTACCGGATTGAAATTTTATATTTAACTTAGGTACCTTCCCACACGCTCAAAATAAGCTTTTGAACAAAATCGGCCAAAAAGTACTAGTACTTTACTGATGTACTTTTTCAGTTTTTTTCGATTTTCTCAAAATTCCCTCCAAGGATTTTTTTTAAAATTCAAAAATCAATTATTTTTTAGATGCTCTTTAAAATGTATATTCTCATTTTGCCGTTGAAACCTTCTGGAGACCACTTTACTCTTGTTCTTTTAGCATGAAGGAATTGAGCTACCGGATTGAAATTTTATATTTAACTTAGGTACCTTCCCACACGCTCAAAATAAGCTTTTGAACAAAATCGGCCAAAAAGTACTAGTACTTTACTGATGTACTTTTTCAGTTTTTTTCGATTTTCTCAAAATTCCCTCCAAGGATTTTTTTTAAAATTCAAAAATCAATTATTTTTTAGATGCTCTTTAAAATGTATATTCTCATTTTGCCGTTGAAATCTTCTGGAGACCACTTCACTCTTGTTCTTCATAGGAAAGATAGAAATGGTTGCCATGGTAACGGAATTTAAATCTTTTTCTTTTTATTAGATTAAAAATCAATTATTATTTAAATTCCCATTTATTTGTGTCTTTAATTGCTTAGGAGAAAACATATATATATCTCTCTCTCTCCACTTGCAAACATTATCGCCTGTCTCTCCGCCTTCTCTCATAGGCCTAATGTTAATTTCCTATAGGGATTTGTATGTTAATTTCGATTCAAAAGGGGGTCCCCTTTGAAACTTTTTAGGCATTTAAAATTTTTTTTTCCAATTCTTATGAAATTTTGTATTTATTTACGATTCTCTATTGTGTATAAAATGTCCAAATATGAGATTAAAATTTTTAAAAATAACCATAGTTTATTTCAAGCAGTCAACATTTAAAATCCAAGTTTGAAACTAAGGTGCTATCGGAAACTAAATATATCTCGACACAAAAAATCTGGTGTGACCAGCACAGTGCGCAACTTTCTCTTACCGAAGGGTAAGAGAAAGTTGTGTGCTGTGCGCCAGTCACACCAGATTTTTTCTAATATACAAGTTAGCCAGCTATATGTAATTTTCTTGATATTATTTATAATTAAATCAAAACTTTTTTCTTTAAATTTCTTATGGAAACTTTCAATTTAGTCCTTCACTTGTACGATACCGTCTTTGTCGGATGAGCCTGGAGTTGTTTAGAATTATAATTTAATATGCTTACTCATATCATCTTCTACTTCTACTACTTCACTCCACTTGAAAACAAATTGAGAAGTTCATCTCGAAGACTTTAAAAGCAATAGATAGAAAGAGGGAATGCATGAGCAAGCTGGGCCTAGTAATTATTTTACAAAATGAAAATACTTCAACTCAATTTAACAAACTTTTATAAAAAAAAATGCTTCTATTTAAGGTTTGTTTTAATGAAGAAACTCTGAGAAATTTTTTTTTAATTTTTCTCCATATGAGAAGGGAGAAAAGGGCTTTATATTTCATTAAATGGTGTCATTTTGGTTTATAGTTCAATTATTTGAATGATCAACTAAATAATATTGATTCTACATCCAGAAATTATTTAGTTACTGGAAATTAGGTAACCCTAAAGGATCAGCTTCACTACAGCTCCACTGCATTCACATTTGTTAATTTCTTGATCGGTTCTACTATTGGTATTAAATCCGTCTTGATCGTAGTTTATTAATTACTAGTCTGAAGAGGAGATACCTGATAATAGCGAAAAGAGGAAAGCTAACACCTACTGACCTCAGGGGGATATTTGTCAGATTCAGATAACCCTAAATCAAATTTCTTTTTCAAAAAGATGAAAATGATGCAGTCTGTTTACTTTATTTATTCCATCAGTACATGAATTCTGCCCCAGGTTTGGACCATCATCAAAGCTAAATTGTTTAAGAACATTGTATCTGTTTAGGTTCTTCTACAATAAACTATAATAGATGTTGATGAATTATATATAGGCTTATATATAGCATAACAGATATAATCTTTATAAAAAATCTGTATTTTTAGCACTCCCAGGACCCAAATGCTACCGAAAATGTAGTAATAAACAAAATTTACTGGCTGTATCTTGATACAATTTTTTTTTTTTTTTTTTTTTTTTTTTTAATTAATCCCTCATCGAATAGATTTGAAAGAAAATAAAATTGTTATTCTCTAAGTTACGAGTAGCAAAAAAGTAAACCAAATCTGCACCTACCAGCTTACATGCTCATAACTTTGAGATTTATTTGAAAATAAACTTGAACTGTTTTTGCAAAACTTAAAATTTGTTTTTCAAATAGGTTTTGAAAAATTGTCTATTTTACTTGGCTATTAAAATTTGACTATATAATTATTACAAGTATAAACAATATAATCTCTATAAAAAGTTAATTATCTTTGTAAGCAACAATTAAATTTAATAACGTTATTATTATTAGCTCATTTATATTCGTATGAGATTCCCTTCAATTAGAGAAGAAAATTTTATAGGCTCAAGTAATTTGCTTGCTTTCAAAACACCTTTAAAATTTTAATTTTTCACAAATCGCCCCTTGATGATAATCCGAAGATGGAGAAAGTTAAGACATCACTTGAGTTTAGGGTTGGAGTTGGATGTTCTAAGATCGTGCCATTATCTTAATTGCTGCAGCTGTTGTTGCGGTCACCACGTTGTTGCTATTTACGAATAAACTCTCTTTTTACGAGTATGTGCCTGTGGGTGGGAACAAGCTTTTTCCTTTTTTTTTTTTTTAATGACCCTCTTGCTCCTTTTTGTTGACGTTTATTGCCTGTTATTATTTCATCCCCAGTTTGACAGCTAGGAGAAATTGCTAAGGTGAAAATTGTAAATAAATAACATGTCGTAAAAAAAAAAATAAATACATTCGATTAAATTCTATAAAAAGCTTTTCTATAAAATAAATTCTTACAAAAAAGTAACTATAATTGAATTACTTTATCTCAATAATCAATACTATATATAAAGCGCTAGCCACTGAATTCCTGTCCCTGAGTATATGCGCCTGTTTTCTCTATGATTGACCAGAGTTACAGGAAACGTGAGTCAGAGAGGGAAATTTAAAACTTTAAAATTGTGCAATTGCTCGCCTTCGTTTGAAATAAATATAGTATGTTAATTTAAGGTTTGTTTATTTTTTGTTATCCTTTTTCTAAAAGATTTTAGATCAAAAATACAAAATTGACATTTGGGAAGTCAGTAGACCTATAGGCCTATTTTTTTTTTTTTTTTTTTAGTATTTTCGACATTTCAAGCCATATAGACTTTTAACGCGATTCACACTTATTTAGAATCGATATTTTAGGGGGTCCAGGCACATTTATTTGTACCATTTAGTAACCAAAAGATTTAAATAAATTCATCGAACTGCCTGGGGATCCGAACCCGCGCCCATCGCTTCCAGATTATCCTTTGTCAACAACTTTAGCGTCTCGGCCACGGAGCGATGGGGGAGGGGGCTACATTATAAATTATGGTATAAAAAATTGTATCTAATAGGTATAGTAGGCCTACATAAAAAACAAACATAAACATTAGTAGGCTACTAACAATAACATTTTCGAAAGCTTGGCGTTGATTCTTCGGGTGGGTGATTCCAACGTTACTCTTATATTAACCTTCCGTCGGGCGCGATATGCAGACGGACGAGTTCGGGCGCATTGTGCTTTTTAAGCCACATCCGAAAAAATACGTTTAAAATCAATTTAAAGTCTTGTGTGCGACAAATAATGAAGGATGATAAATGTAATGATTACCATAAAAAAATTACTGAAGTTCTTTTAGACAAACGCGAATTTATTATAAAACGAATGACGATAAGATCGCCCTATGAATATAAGGAGTACCTTGATAATTGTTTCTTTTGATTTTTTCAAGAGTTGGATCTGTGAAGAAGGGGTTTTGGGGATTTCCCCCTTTCAAACCAAGACTAGATATTTAACCAGCAAAATGATTTATTTCTAGTTTGGTTCTTTGATATTTATATATCAAACAGAACGTTATCCTGTGTATCTTCTACCATAGGAGTACCCAGGAGGAGGGAAGGGAAATTATTATAATAAATAAAATACTTAACTTAATTTTATTTAATAATCACTATAATTAAAGCAAGATTGTATAAAATACATTCATATTTGAAATAAACAAAACAAAAAAAAAGACCTTTGGTGATTAAAAGTTGTTTTCTGTACTTGTCCCACCAGATTTTTGGTGCCGACATATATTTAGCAGAATAAAAAATCTGGTGTGATGGGAAGCACACAACTTTCTCTTACCTTCGGTAATCGAAAGTTGTGTACTGTGCTTGTCACACCAGATTTTTGTGTCGACATGTATTTAGTCCCCGGCAGTAGGGAATATTTGAATTCGGATGTAAAATTTATAAGTATGGGAAAATATTTATATTTTGTTACATGCAACCATTTCTCCATCTTTCCTATGAAGCACAAGAGTAAAGTGTGCTTCAAACAATTTTGAGGGCAAAACGAGAATATACATTTTAAAGAGCATCTAAAAAATAATTGATTTTGAATTTTAATCAAAATCGTTAGAGCGATTTTTGAGAAAATCGAAAAAACTGAAAAAGTACATCAGTAAAGTACTAGTACTCTTTGGCCGATTTTGATTAAAAGCTTATTTTTCCGGTCCCGGGGGTGTTTAACTTAAATATAAAATTTTAACCTCGTAGCTCAATTCCTTCATGCTTAAAATTGAACACAGACACACCCACCCACACACCCCCCACCCACCCACACACCCACCCACCCACCCACCCACAGACAGACCATGTCGCGAAAACCACTTTTTTGGATTCAGGGGACCTCAAAACGTGAAGATCCATCAAAATCTCGACATCGAATTTTTGACATGAATCCAATACTTTCTCTCTATATATATATTACATATATACATAGGTAAAAAAGTAATAAATGGCCAAGCAGCAATGTTTATTTCTTTATTATATTCGAACCTGCAGCGACCTTTCGGTAGAATATGCGATTTCATGGGTAGGGTTCGCTCAACAGAAAACCCTCTTGTTTTTTGATAGACAGTTCATAAAATTTATAACGATCTATCAGGTATATCATCTTAAAAGGTCCTCCACTTAAGATCACTGGCAACCAAAATATACCCTCATCTCTCTCCTTGTGATATACTACGTGTATATAAAAGGAATAATGATTTCTGAAAAATTCATTTATGAAATTCGATCTCTTACTTTTTTTTGGTAGTGAAAAAGTACATTGTCAGAATTTATTTCCTTAATAGAAAAGAGAAAGAGAGAGAGAGAGAGAGTTTTAATCGACACAACTAAAGGGTCTGTGACAGGACAAGACGTCCCTTGGGATCTCTCCCAAGAGAGAACGAGAAAAGAGACTTTTCCGTCTCATGTCCTCATTAAACGTCCCCACCTTTTTTATTTTTTTGTTTTTTCACTTAATTCTACCAAATATAAATGCATATTTTTTTATATTATATTCCTTTTACTACCATCTAGAGACATCTAAAGATAACATTCTCAAACAAAACAAAAAAAAATCCACAGTTCTATTTTTTAATTAGAAAAAAAAATTCTTCTTTAGTTAATTAAAACATGCCCTCACTTCTTCTAATACGATAATTTTATTTAAATAAAATGCGTGAGGTTATTATTATTATCTTTGAAAACTGCTCTGTAAATTTCTCTCGTTTGTTTTTTAATTGAACGATATTAATTTCACACGCACACATTGCGTGGGGCTTTTACTCCCCCCGACTCCTTATCCTTTTATGATCAATTATTCGAAAGAGAGAAAGAGAGGGCGAGTGTAAAATTAAAATAAAAAAAAAAAATTAATTTCAACATTTAGAGATATGCCCTGAATATGATATTCTAAACGAGTATTTTTATAAACGCTGATTAATCAAAATGCCAATTGGATCTTGGAAAAAAATAATTGGGAAAAAAAAAATGTTTCTATATTTTAGGTATTCTACATGAATTACCCCCGACTGCCAAGGCGAACATGCCTTTCTGAAAGACGCCTACTAGTTAGGCAGCCCAATTGACTCACCACTACATATGCAGTGTCTGTGTGAGCTTACCTGTGATTAGTCTTTTATGATAGGTAAACCATCCCTATCAAAAAAGACCCTACCTCAGGTAAGCTCATACAGACACTGCATATGTAGTGTTGAGTCAATTGGGCTGCCTAATTAGTAGGCGTCTTTCAAAAAGCCCAAGGGGCGAAACTTAATGTTCGCCATGGTAGTTTCACAAAGCTATTTGACCATCTCCTCAAAGATTTAATTTCTTATTTAGGAGTAGTTATAACTACTACTAATTATTATAATTATAATTTCGAGAAACTTGAATGATTTTGCTCATAAATCAATTTTACTTTGAGTTTTTAAGATAAATAGGCTTTAAAGCACTTATGATTTTTCTCAAGCTCTATTTCTTTATTCTCCATTAAAAAAAAAAAATTCGGGTTTATTATACCTACATTAAAAAATCTGGTGTGACAAGCACAGAACACAACTTTCTATTACCGTAGGTGTGTCGACATATTTTTAGTTCCCAACAGTCGGAACATTTGAAATTTGAAATCGAAAAAAAACTGAAAAAGTACATCAGTAAAGTACTAGTACTTTTTGGCCGATTTTGATTAAAAGCTTATTTTCAAGGTCCCGGAGGTTGTTTAACATATATATATATAAATTTCAACCTCATTGCTCAATTCCTTCATGCTTAAAATTGAACACCCACACACCCACAGTTGTCAGTTAAATTATATTAGAATTTTGTCGTGGCCTCTTCATTTCAATTAATTAAAACCAAAATTCGTATTTTTCCTCAAAAAATATATTCCTCCCCCCACCTGAATCAAGTTTCATCTTTCTACACTATGAGTGATTTCTCAAAATCTAATGAGAAAATTCTTTTAACTCCACCTCTTCAACTTTTTTTTTTTCCCCAAGATATGGACGCAAGTCAGGCGATTTGCTCATCAATATTCTTATTCAGTCTGGACCAGTTAATATGATTCTGGAGACTTGTTCCCATGATTAATAACTAATGCAATTCTTTTTCTTTTCTTTTTTTTTATAAGCAAAAAAAAAAAAAATTAATCCTTGAAAATAATCTTTTTTTCTCTTTTTGTCAGGTGAATCACTTTATTGATTAGTAGTATTAGAGTTATGTTATTATATATTTTTATTTTAAATTTATAATATAATCGCTCAGAATCCCTTCAATAGAGGAGTACCATAGCTAAAATTGGCTCTCTAATTACTTCTTTTCTATTCCCTCATGAAGGTGTGTCTTTCCGACTTGTTTTATTTATAATTCTTCCTTTGAGCAAAAATAAATTATGTGTACATGACATAACATAGAGTCAAGTCTCCTTAAAGTAATAAATTAAAAAAACCCTTAGAAGAAATCAACTTTTAATATACACAGATTTAAAAAACGTCCTGCCATGTTTTATATATGGACCCTGTTATGCATTAGTGTGTCAAGCGCCAAAAAAAAATTAAAAATTGAGTTAAGCACGGAATATTGTTTCAAATGCTATAATTAATAGTATTTTTTTATGAAATATTATATTTAATGTTACTTGCACAATTGACAAAAAAAATTATATATAATCCAATGAAAACAAAAAACTTTAATGTTAATTTTCTCAAAACTCGGTAGATGGCGCTTGACACACCAATACGTAACAGGGTCCATATAGGCCTCCCCTATATTTATTTTATTGTTTTTAAAATGAATACATTTTTATGTAGGTTTTTTGGGTTTAGAGTTTAGAAAGATTTCTATTTTATTAAAAAATAATAAATTAATTCCACCTTTTTTAAACCCTTTTCGGCTTCAAAGGCCATTTAGGGGTGATACATTTATTTATTTATTGAAAATACATAGTATCGATGGCTACCGGGGGGCGTTCCACACGCTGATTGCCCGGGGTCACCAATCCCGAGCTTTCGCCGTGCTTGGCATCACTTGTGGTGACAGTTGTAATCCCACCTTGATGGGTGAATTTTTATTTTATACTCATCTGACAAATCATGCAAATAAATTTTATGATATCTTTCTTTTCTTCTTAAAATTGTTTATTAAACATTTTGATATCTTAATAAGAATAAAATGACATCAGTAAACTTATAAAAAATTAGTCAAATTTTGGCAAGTGCATTTTCACTTCATTTGGCAATCACTTCTTCTTTATCAAGAGAAGTGCAAAAGCATTTTCAAAATTTACGATTTTCTTTCTTTCACGATTTCATTGAATGTCAATATTTAAGGGAAGATGTAGAGTGATTAAAAGAAAGTTGATTTATGTTAAACTGTTACAAGTCGGCGGGCAAGCAAGGAACGCGTGGGCCCCAGACAGCCCGGCCCCTCTCTATATAAGGGCAGCCGAGATTCATTCAGGGGCCCACCAAGGCTCTTTTCTCTACTCTCTGCAAATCTATATATTCATAGATGTTCAAAAAATAATTTCTCCCTATCAAAAAAAAGTTTTAAACTTCCTCCTCCTTTCATACCTCTCTAACTTCTCTAACAAAATTTCATCACATCATTATTTTATAAAAAAAAAAATACCAAATTATTTTTATGGCTTTCACTAAAAGTTTTAGTGAAATTTTGATAATAATAATAAATTATTCGAAAGGGTTTTGAATATAATCAGCAAAGTTGGAATAACTAACTCTCGGCCATAAAGTCATTCATTCACTCATTTCAAGGGGAAGCCAAAACTCGCATCGATTCCCAATTAAATAGCGACTTGGATGCCAGATATGGCCAGCAGGCGTTTGATTAACTTTTGCTATTGTTACTCCGGCTGGTGTCCAAGTTCTAAATGAAAAGCACTAACAATTTTTTTTTTATTTTTCTATATAGCCCTATTTCAAATACAGTTTTAATAACAAGATGATAACATTTAAATTATAAAAATTTACTAGATAAAATTAACAAATATTGATGTCAAAACGACTTAATAATTCATCCAGTTTTCTCTTTAAAAAAATTTTTTATAGCAAGGGGTAGAAATAGCTTGACAAATATTGGTTGATATTCCGCCCCTATTAGATAGGATAAAATAGAAAAGAAAATCATACTTAAATTGAATTTATTAATTTGCTTCTGGTGCCAAAGGTCAAGGGTTCGCATCCCGTCCCAGGCGAAGAATTTATCTCAATTGAATTGGATACCAATCAAATGAAATAAATAGGGGCGGGGTCTAAATGACCTCAGATGCCGAAAAAGACCTTAAACAAATTAAAAAAAAAAAAAAAATTTATAGCAAGTTTTTTTCGGCAAAAGAGGTCATTTAGACCCCGGCCCTATTTATTTAAATTTATTGGTAGCCAATTCAATTTAAATAAATTTTTGTCGCCCGGGACGGTATGCGAACCCGTGACCCTTGGTACAGTGAGCGCCCTAATTAAGTCCCAACCTGGGAGATAGATCCTTAAGTTAAATTTTAAAAATTAAAATAAAATCATCTGTACCAGATTTCATTTGATCTTTTCGGTCATTAAAATTATTTCACTGTATACCATATACTATACCATATTCTTAAGGATCTATCTCTCAGGTTGGGACTTAATTATGGCGCTCACTGTACAAATGGCCTAAAAATGCTAAACACTACACCAAGGCCAGGGCTATGCATCCTTTTAAACCAATTGGAAATTGTTTAACGTGCCTCATTACTAATGAGTCATTAGTATCAACTAAGTATTCATCAATTGAATAAATTATAACATTTCAGGAAAATATTTTCAATTAAACTAATTATTATCATAGATAGAAGATAGACTTTTTGGCCCCCAAGGTTAAGATTAATACCCCCCCCCCCAAAAAACATTTAAATTTTTATATCTATTGTAATATTCTATATACAAACTTCATTCAAATTTTTCATAAGGAAATTTTGGTTCTTTTAGAACCTTCCTCCCTCGCCAGTGTTAGAACTAATAAGAAAATCTTCCTCGCTTACGTAAACGTAAACAATTAATTTTTTTCCGTTTGTCCTTTTTTTGTGGAACTTTTTCTCGTTTAAAAGAGACATAATCAGCTGATGAAGCCCTCGTCTTCCCCTTGTCAGTAAGAATAGGCAAATTGGACACCTCTCTCCTAGACTGCTTACGTAATTTATAAATGATCCTTTGACTGGAATGGACAAATAAAAAATCCGAATATATGTGCTAAAGAAACAGTTTTTTTATTAGAAATTTTGAATTGAAGCTCAAGGACCCCGGACCCGGAATTCATCCCTTCTGTCCCCTCGGCTACCGACCCTCGATAAATTAACAATTTATTTCCCAATGATTCTATCACAATTTACCTTTGTTTGCTGTTTTTTTAGTATCTATTAATCATATATAATAAAAAAAAATCCAATCAAAGTTTGCAACAGGATGTGAGATTCGTGATTAAGTCTCATTCTGTTTATATAAATCTTCCTTCTTTTTGAAATCAACTAACGCCCGCCCCTCCTCTTCTCTTACTCTCTCTTTTAATGACTTTGGTGTAGATAGTTATAACTTCCTTTAATCATTAATTATTTTTAAAATTTGAAAATATAAAATTTTATATACTATTATACACCTATATAGACTTCGTTAAACATCGTTTCTCTTTGAATGTAAAGTAGGAAGAATTAGGACAAAAAACTTCATGGAGTTATTAAATATGTAAATTCGCAGTTAAAGAAAAAAGTCTTTTTGCAATACAGTAATTATCAACACAAAACAA
Organism: Euborellia annulipes; assembly: GCA_023213315.1. Classification (NCBI taxonomy): domain Eukaryota; kingdom Metazoa; phylum Arthropoda; class Insecta; order Dermaptera; family Anisolabididae; genus Euborellia; species Euborellia annulipes. The sequence goes on along the minus strand of JAKCPI010009344.1, from coordinate 74,800 downwards.
TTTTTTGTTATATTCCAATAGATCCATTCACTCAGCAATTAGATAACTGAATTGTTTTTCTGGAATTAAAGTAAAGAAAAAAATTTTTAAAAATAAGCAGCTTTATATTTTAATAGCATTTAAGGGTTGATATTCAGAGTTTTCTTTGTTTTCTTAAAAGTTCTTTTGATCGTGTCTTGCAACTTTTTTTTAGCTTGGATTTTTAAAATAGGGGTGGAAACTAAATATATGTCGACACAAAAAATCTGATATGACAAATTCAACATCCTAGCTATATAGTTGTGTGCTGTGCGACCAGTCACACCATTTTTTTTATTTTATATTATAATATTTCAATTTAACATTTTTTTCATACCTTTTTTGAATTTCAGTGAGATACATTTTTTTCTCTTCCTGATTCTATACGATTTGTAGGCCTATTTATAAAATTACTTAAGAGAAAATTTTTGTCTTGTCACTTGGTACGATATTTTATAAATTATTTTTTTATAAATAAAGGATATCCGTTCATTATTTAAATTAATTAGCAATATAATTTAACCAAATTTTATTTTTCATGGCGTGAAAGAGTAAGAAAAGGGAAAATTCAAAGAAAAAACAATCAATATTTTGTTTTCCTTTTTTGTCAATTTTAATTTCCACAACTTTTTATAATTATGTTGTTGTTGTTGATGTTGTTGTTTTTCTTCTTCTTTTTTTAATGGTGATGATATAAATATATTTTTAAAACAAGATGTCCAATTAATTAAAACTGAAATGAATGCTTGGGACACTTTCTGCATACTCTTAAATTAAAAGATTAAAATTAATGAATGATAATATTAAACTGAGATAAAATACGTTTATGAATTTTAATTGTGGCAATTGCCTTCTTGATGCTTTCAACCAACTCCTCTTGATTAAATTATTTTCAACACGAACAAAAAAAAAGCGAGACAATACGAATCTTTTTAAAATAACAAGAGTTAATAAAATATTACTATCTAGGATTTATTTATATTGTTGGTCAAATAAAGATATTTAATATTATAAAATTTACTTTATAATAATGAGAGTATGACAAGGGAGGAGTTCATTAAGGATTAGCATCATTGTCAATCTCCAATCCCTCTGATGCTAATTAATATCCTGGCCTAGAGATGATCGACGGCCAGAACATGTGATTAATGGAGGCTCCCCTTTGCTATTGTTACACCAGCCCTTTTTTATCCCTATGAGATTATCTCTTGTATTGGTGGAGAGGGGGTGGATGGTGATAATCATAAACCAACTCGACACCTCGCTGCCTCCATTCATTCATTTATGTCCTTCACTTTGATAACATTTCTAACAATAGTTGATAATCTGGAAGTAATTTTTTTCTCTTTTTGTTTCAGGTAAGCATTGGATCGTTTTTATAAGCTGAGCAATCCTTATCAAAAGGCGTATACAAAGTAAGTGCTACCGGGGTTGCCGAAAGGGTGAGGGCAGGAGACACGGATTCTTCAGGTACTTAGTGGAGAATTCTAATTATATAATTTATTTCATTTGTAACTAAATGAATATATCCAAATAACAATTATTTTATTAAAAAGTTTTTTTTTTAATTTCTTGTCTTTTTCGACATCGGAGGCAATTTAGACTCCATCTTTATTCAATTTCATTTATTAGTAGCCAAAGTGATGCAAATTCCTAATTATAATCATCTTTAATAATTATTAAAGAGTTAATAAGGGTTGGGGGTAATTGCCCATGTAAAGTTTACACATATACATGCAGCGGCACAACTAGCCTTTAGGGGCGGAGGGGGGGGGGGGCGAAGCTCATCTGGAGCGCTGTTTTTCGTTCGGACTTTTTTTTTAGTATTTGAATCTCGTTTGAGCTTTTTTTTGTAATTTTTCTCCGGATTTGTGATATAAAATGAATTTATTATGAAATTTAAAAAAAAGCCGGAGATTTTGAGAAAAAGTAGTTTCTCTGAATAATTTTTTTACTTTCTCTTACTTCTATATATGTTAATATATAGAGAGAGAAAGTATTGGATTCATGTCAAAAATTCGAAGTCGAGATTTTGATGGATATACACGTTTTGAGGTCCCCTGAATAAAAAAAAAAAATGGTTTCTGGAACATGGTCTGTCTGTCTGTCTGTCTGTGTGTGTGTCTGTGTTCAAGTGTGAAAATAATCTTTTAAACAAAATCGGTCAAAAAGTACTAGTACTTTACTGATGTACTTTTTCAGTTTTTTTTCCGATTTTTTCAAAATTTGTTCTAACGATTTTAATTAAAATTCAAAAATCAATTACTTTTTAGATGCTCTTTCAAATGTATATTCTCATTTTGCCCTCAAATTTGTTTGAAGCATACTTTATTCTTCATAGGAAAGATAAGAGAAAGGGTTGCCTATGGTAACAATAAAGATAAATATTTTTCTATGTTTATAAATTTTATTTATTTAATTCAAATGTATCATCCTGTTGAAAACTAAATATATGTCGAAATGAAAAATCTGGTGTGACAATCACAGAACACACCTTTCGATTACCGAAGGTAAGAGAAAGTTGTGTGCTGTGCCACCAGTCACACCAGATTTTTTGATTTGGAAATATTAAGAACGAACTCGTGAATTTTTTAAATCATTTTTTTATTTCTTTCAATCTTTGGATTACAGTAAAAAGTATTTTTTTTTTATTTTTTATTAAATGCGAATTGCTATTTTGATCTCTTTTTTCTATTATTATTTTTCTCACTTTTAAATAATGTTAGATTATAGTAAAAAGAATGTTTTTTATATTTTATAAAATGGGAATTGATATTTTTATCTATCTTCTAAAGAGAGCACAAACAAGCTAGGACTTCTCTCTCTCAGTTGAGTGCGCCAAGAGCCAGCGGGCGGAGCTCTCTTTCCTTTCTCTTACTGTGGTGTATTAGTATTTATTTTAAAGTGAATAATTATATAGTGAGACTCACCCCGAGCACAACTCGTCAGTCAACCCACCCCCGTGGGCGTTTTATCAAAATATAATAAAGGTAATTACTATTTTTTTTTTTTTTTTATTTGTGAAAAATGATTTAAAAAATATTATTTGTTTTTCTTAATATATTTAAATAAACCTATCGAATATAAAATTGATAATTAATTATCTTATGAATGTACTTAGAGGTGGGGGAGGGGAACTATTAATTAAAAAAAATCTTTCGCAAAAATATTACACTTTTTTTTTACATTAGCGAAATAAGTATTGAAAATAATAATAAAATAATTTCTAATTATTATAAAAACAATATCCACACGAAAAAAAATCTGGTGTGACATGCCTTTAACATTTATTAATCGAAAGTTGTATGATATGGGCTAGTTACACTTATTGAAGCTTATAATTGTTCCTGCAAAGTTTACTAATATGCAACCTGTGTAACATGCTAGGTTCTTGGGTTGTAGTTTCGCCCTTGCTTTCCGCTTCTTTCATCTTTTTCCAATTTTAAACACATCTACCCTTCCATCCACATACACTCATTCTGAAATCTTTTTTTTTTTTTTAATAAAAAAAAAACTGAGAAAGTTCAAAAATATAACATATGATATCATATTTCGTTTTTTTGACTTTATAAATAATCTAATTTATTTTATAATATAATTATAAAATATGGTATAAACATTTGGTATATATGGTATATTGAAAAGGATGTAAAATTCTCTAAAAGAAAAATGAAATATTTTTCATATCATCCTTAATCAAGGGCGGATCCAGAGGTGTTTCTCGGGGGGGGGGGGGTAATCTGGTGTGACTCGTCGCACAGCACCAGGGGCGTATATAGAAATTTTTTTCGGGGGGGGCCTGTTCTCAAAAATTTTGTTTTTCGCGGAACCAAATTTTGATTTCGCGGAACCAAAAATTTTTCCCGTAAAAATATTTTACCTTTTTTTTAGATAGCCAACATTTTTTAACCCGCGGAACAAAAAATTTTTTTATGTACCGTTCGCGGGAAATTTCACTCTTTTGCGGAACCTGGTATTTTCGTGAGGATGTAAATACAAATCAAATTTTTTTGTATTGATTTTTTTAATTTTACGTTCAAAATTTATTTTTTGCGAAAAATACCTATTTTTTCAAATCTCGGGAGGGGGGTAATTACTCCCTTTACCCCCCCCCTTGTATCCGCCCTTGTCCTTAATATATACCCTATAGCACAACTAATAATATTTCAAAAAAAATTCTATAAATTACACATAACACGTTCACTGTCAAGTTATCAATTGTAATAAATCAATCAAACAAAGAGAGGCTTTGTCCACTTCACAAAGATATTAAGCTTCGTTATTATTTTTTTTTTTAATAAAAAAAAAAAAAAATTAATTGCTTGTCCATAGACATATCAATTCAACATTTAATAAATTTACTCGAATCAATTTATGAATTTAATTTAAAATTTTTACACTTAAATTCATAAATAAATAAAAAATAAAGAATTTTTTTTTTATTTACATGATCCAATTTATATTTAGAATAATGATACGAGAAAGGAAAAGAGAGACAGAGGAGTCTGAAGGATATTTATCTTGTCAGGGAGCAAACATAAACATTTGGAAAACGAATAAGCATTAAGGTGGGGAACGAAGGGCTCCAAATTGAGGGACAGAATAAGCAAATCCTCCCTCGAATGGGTTGGTAAAAAAAAGAAAAAAAAAGGACACAGGGGCCACTCTCGACCCTCGGAGCTTTATTTATTATGCCTCGGGTGTGAAAACTATCAATTTCTTTCGAAAATAAATTAGGACTTCTATTTAATAATGTTGAATTTTGGTTTGAAAGGGTGCTAAGAAGGTTTAGTTATTATTTTTACTAACCGAAAATTGGTTTTTATTCCCTCTTAAATTGTAGGTCCTAATCAAATTAATTTCGACTTATTTGTTAGCGATATTTGTTATACTATTATATTATCATTATATTATAATGATACTTGCCAGGGGTCTGCACCCCCTTTGCTCGCTTTCGGTGATTAAATGAATCAAATTTATTCTCGCCCACTGTTTGGAAATTTTAAAGTTTTGAATTTCTCTCACTGACTCCACTTCCTCTGTTTCTGACCAATCAACGAGAGACAGAATAGTAAACAGGAACATAAAACGGAATTAAGTGGCTAGGGCTTTATATTATAGTAACTTCTGTTCGAATTAGGATTAGAATTTTTACTTTCTCTTACCCTATATAAAAAATATATATAGAGAGAAAGTATTGTTATCCAATGGTATTGTATTTATTGTTTAATATACTTAGAGGTTTTTTGATGCCTACAGGGATCTAGTTTCAAGCTTACGTTTCGATCTCAGTGGAGGTCATCTTCAGAGCTATAAATTTAGTCAACTATAAATAAGAATGAACAAAAAAAATACAATTAATTATTCAAGAAAAAACAAAAAACAAAAAGAATATATCTTAATTTGAAACCTTTGATTTATAATTTCCAGTTATATAAAATTTCTACGTTATTCCATTATTCTCAATTTTGTATGTTTGAAAATGAATCAGTATTTTTTTTTTATTCTCAACTTCTTTTTTTTTTTAAAACATGCACACTTTTTTCTCATTGACACTCACATTCACACAGTCTTTTCGGCAACTTAGGCCATATAAGACTTTGACGATAACCGTTATTTATGAATTTTTCTATATTAGGGTCCAGGCATTCTTATTTAAGCCATTTGGTATCCAAATGGCTTAAATAAAATCATCGGACTACCTGGGGTCCGAACCCGCGATGTTTGGTATACGAGGTTAGCACGCTAACCTCTACGCCATATTCTCAACTTAATAATTTCTTTATTAGCTAATTAAAAAAATTATAATATAATAATATTGTTTCAGATTGAATTCCATTAATCCCAGTGTATGACTATGGAAATTTTATAAAAAATATTTGTATTTGTGTTTTTACTTTCTTACCTATGTATATATGTAATATATATATAGAGAGAAAGTATTGTTCATGTCAAAAATTCGATGTCAGATTTTGATGGATCTTCACGTTTTGAGGTCCCCTGAATCCAAAAAATGGTTTTCCGACATGGTCTGTTGTGTGTGGGGTGGGTGGGTGGGTGGGGTGTTCAATTTTAAGCATGAAGGAATTGAGCTATGAGGTTGAAATTTTATATTTAAGTTAAACACCCCCGGGACCGGAAAAATAAGCTTTTAATCGAAATCGGCCAAAGAGTACTAGTACTTTACTGATGTACTTTTTCAGTTTTTTCGATTTTCTCAAAATTTGCTCCAACGATTTTTTTTAAAATTCAAAAATCAATTATTTTTTAGATGCTCTTTCAAATGTATATTCTCATTTTGCGATTGAAATCTTCTGAAGACCCTTTACTCTTGTATTTCATAGGGAAGATAGGGAAAGGTTGCCATGGAACAAAATAAAAATTTTCCCATACTTATAAATTTTACACTGAATTCATGTTCCAACTGTCGGGAACTAAAACAGCGACACAAAAACTGGGGGCAACACGAACACAACTCGATACCGAAGGAAGAAAGGGCCCACCACCGTTTTTATTCTTACTTATAATTGTGACTTTCTATGTATTATAGCTCTGAATTTGATCCCTTCCTGGATTGAAACTTCAGGTACCTTTTGCAGCCTTAGTACTGATGAATAGGCCTTACTTCTTAAGCTTGGTGTCAAGGGTTCGTTCGCTTTCCGTCTTGAGCATGAAATTTTTTCAAATTATATTGAGTACCAATTAATTTAGGGATGGGGCTTTAGACGTAGGCCTTACTTTATTTTAAAATACTAACACCTTCCATATGAATTTAGTAAACAACAAATCTTGAATTTATATCACAAATTGATTATTCATAAAACTCATATTACTAAAATATAGTCTAAAAGAAATTTTTTAAAATCACTAACAAGTTAAAAAGATTCCTTTCCGACATTTTTACATATGAATATTAAAAAATTCTAAAAGCGATATCTTTTTAATCAAATAAAGTTTTTGCTCGCTTCTTCTTTTTCTTTTCCTTTTTTTTTTTGTCAAAAAAAATATTCGCAGCCAGCAAACGCGACGTCCTTTTTATTCGCCACCCTCTTGTCGCGTAATTAAACTCGGCGAGTTTTTTTTTTTTTTTTCTCCCCTTTTTCTCAGTTTTCTTGGCCGGTTTTAATCTCTGGTGGCGATTTTTAACTGTTCAATTAGAGCCACACTCGTCGCTAATGACATCACGTGTGTCCTTTCCCCCGGAATTATTTATTTATTAGTCCCATTTGTATTCAAATCTAAATATATATTTATACAAGGGCGTAGCACGTGAGGGTGAGAATATGAGAGCAAGTTTAAAACTTTCAAAATTATTCAGTATTATATTCAATTTCCGGAAATGAACGAATTAAAAAAAATATATGGTGTGACTAGTCGCACAGGACACAACCTTCTCTTACCCTTCAGCAAGAGAAAATTGCCTACTGTGCTTGTCACGCCAGATTTTTTGCGTCCAGATATATTTAGTTTCCCATAGCAGCTTGGTTCCAAGCTTAACGACTTGCATTTTAATAAGTAAAAATCTGAAATACTACATCAGTAAAGTGTACCTCACACAATTTTCAAGGCAAAATGAGAATATACATTTTAAAGAGGATTTAAAAAAAAAAAATTAATCAAAATTGTTGGAGCAAATTTTGAGAAAATCGAAAAAAAAACCTGAAAAAGTACTTCAGTTAAGTACTAGTACTTTTTGGCCCATTTTGTTCAAAAGCTTCTTTTGAGTGTCCGGGAGGGTATTTAAGTATAAAATTTCAATCCAGTAGCTCAATTCCTTCATGCTTAAAGTCATTACATGCAGACAGACACAGACAAATTTGCGGGACCCACTTTTTTTGAACTCAGGAGACCTCAAAACAGGAGCGTATATAGAAATTTTTTCCGGGGGGGGGGGGGGCTGAACTCAAAAATTTTTCTGCGGAAAATTTTTTTTTAAGAAACTAAATTTTTTTTCACACGAAATTTTTTGCGGAACATTTTTTCCTTGCGGAACCAAGGTTTTCCATTCTGCGGAAAAATTTGTTGTGCTGATGTCTGTATATACCTATATATGTATATGTGTTTGGAAAATTTCGGGGGGGCCCGGGCCCCCTCGCCCCCCTTATATACGCCCCTGCCTCAAAACATGTATATTCATCAAAATCTCGGCATTGAATTTTTGACATGATCGCAATACTTTCTATATATTACATAAATAGGTAAGATAAAGTAAAAATTAATTGGCTGGCAAATTTTATAGGATTTTTTTGAATTCCTCCGGCATTAATATAGATACTTCAGATAAATCTTTTTATCTCAAGACGAAATAAAATGATTAAACTCCGTTTTTATATATCTTTTTTCCCAAATATACATTTATTACCCTTTTTTTTACCCAAAAGGGCTTTAATGCCTCTCGGCCAGGTGCAGAATCCAACCAATTCATTGAATTTACAAGATGCAAAGGGCGAATGAACTAGGTTTAAAAAAAAGCAAAAGTTTGGGAGGTGGGTTGAGTCTTGGCATCTCTCCTTTTTCGACCTGTAGAAGGGAGGAGACTCTCCCAAACAAATGGAGAAAATAAATCAGCAAGAAGTGTAGAGGAAAGAGGGAGTAGGTGTTTTTTTCTCCCTTTTATTTTTTTTTTCTTTTCTCCCTTCTTAACTATTCATTAAATTTAAATAGAACATCGGGTAAATAAATTTTTATTCTCGTTATTAGAAAACATTTTCACTTTTCGAATAATAAATAAAACAATCAACAAGTTTGTTGCAATTAAATTAAATAATAATAAATGACAACCATATTTTACTTTTTCACACTATTATTTTTGGGACCATTCAAGTACTTAAGTAAATTTTAGTTATCACTCTATAATAATAAGCTAATTGTTCTCTCATTGTTTATACATATTTATATAATCACATTTTAGTTTTTGCGGACATGGCGGGAGGAGGAAATTTTTACTTTCTCTACCCTATTTTTTTTTTTTTAGGAAACATTTTCCGTAGTTGTTTGGGACCTTTTTCTGCTTTCATAACTAACTTATTAATCAATTCCACCTATTAATTTAAAAAATAGACAAAATCTAAATACAGTAGAACCCCTGGCTTAATACCCGTTTGGCCGGTTAATCCGAGGTTTCGGAAAAAAATTGATTTTCATTCAAAAAGAACCTACATATTTAATCAGGTGACATGAATATAAACAACAAATAAAATTACAACTCATTTGATTGTGTAAATATGTAGAGATCTCAAGCCTGTGTAGTAGAAAAATAGATTGGGAAGCAAGCGAGGAAACAAACTCGGGGACTTCTTCCCCTTCCCTTTTCACCATCTGCACAAAGTGCCATAGGCCCCAGAACGCTCGTGGCTCCCCCCAGAGGATGGCTTGTTCCATGGTTCCCCCCAGCGAGGATGGCCGGTCCCATGACCCCCCCCCCAGCCAAATTCCCTAGTTACGCCCATGAATGTTATACGTACCCAGTTTAATTAAAATACAAAAAAAAAAAAGTAAAATAGTAATAATACCGGTATATGTAATAATAAAAATAATATAGGCCTAAGATAAATATTTGCACTAAGTAATTTTTACTAATAATGAGTTAGTAAAAGAATTAGATTTTCGGTTTAACTGTGGTTTATTTGTAAAAATTACAACGTTTCGGCCACTCATTCTGTGGTAATCTTAGCTGAATTGTACCTGAAGAAGGCCACAGAATGAGTGGCCGAAACGTTGTAATTTTTACAAATAAACCACAGTTAAACAGAAAATCTAATTCTTTTACTAATGATAACAACTGTGAAAGCCTAAACTCCAAAATAATGAGTTAGGCCGTTTAATCCAAGACCGGATAAGCGGGGTTATACTGTACCGGAAAACTAAAAAAACAAAAACAAAAAAACAACCTAAATCAATGTTTTATTTTTGTTTTCTTAAAAAATGTCAGAAAATCATATTAATTTTTTTTTTCATATAAGCTTACGTAAGATTTTAATTTACTTTTAATCACGTTTTTTTCTTTTTTTTTTTTTCATAAAATAATAAAAATTTTATTAGCGCGATCTTTATTCCAATTAGATTCATGTTCTCCGCAACATTTTTCATTCACAAATTTATTAGATAAGATTATTTTTTTTTTCCATTGCTATTTTTTTTTGACATTTTTTAATCACGTCTATGTTTGCGTTTGTGTGTGCAAAAGGTGAAGAACCTTTAGTTTTTTTTTTTAAATTTTTTATTAAGGTAATTAATGTTTGACTAAATTTTCTAATTTTTTTTCATATTTCAACCACCACGTGGTATTTATGATGGTTTAGTTGAAAAAAAAATTCTCCCTCTTCAAAAGCATTTTTCATATTTAGATCTCTCTCTCTCTCTGGTCTTTTAATGTTCGCGGGGGTAGAAATAGGGGCTGGAAGGGGGGACAAAGACCACTGGACATTTTCTCTATTAACATTTGTGCAATTTTGCATTTTTTTTATTCTCTCCCTTCTCTGCCTTTTCCACTCAACATGACCATGTCTCTATTCCGCCGTATTGTCAAATATAGCTATATATATTTGAGGTGTCACATATTGCATGAAGAGGGTGAGAAAGGGGCGCGAACCCTTCACAATAATCTAAAGGCGAAAATTAATTGGATTCTTGAATTCAAACTGCCAACATTTATCTATCATGTATCTTCTAAAAAAAAAACCGTTTTAAAATTTAGAGTTTGAATTTTCTCCTACCTATTTTGTGATACCTAGATTGTGATTCCTAAAGAAATAAAATAGCGAAATCTTTCAGTAAAGCTTTATACTGTATTTTGCAAATATTTTGGCCGGCCATTATTATTGAATTTGAAGAAATAAATTTTTTTGGAAATATATTAAACTACATTTCAACCTATATTTCTGTTTTCATCTGCCTTTTAGGCAGGTTTTTAATGATGCTTGTATGTCAATAAAGACATGATAAAGACAGATTCATAAGCTGAAATGTAGTTTTATAATTAAAATTTTAAAAAGCCGCACATTTCTTTCAACAAATTCTACAGTAAATTCTAGCAGTACCACCAGAAAGTTTTTTCTCCTTCGTCTCCCTACCCCCTCCAAAAAAATATATATTACATTTTAAAATATTGTAAAATATTTTTTTATAATTTGACAGCGTTTAAAAATTTGATACTCTATTTCTCTATTGTTAATTTTTTTTTTTTTTATGTTACGGGGGGAGGGGGGTTCTAAGCTCACATTCTAATCAAATAACGAAAGTATTATAATAGTAGAAGAAACGAACCTCTCGATTCTGATGATTGTTGACGTTTTTAAACCTCTCTTGAGTCCAATTATATTTTTGCAATTATGTGACTGCGAATAGGATGGAATTATTACTTTATAATTAATTTATTTATATTACTGAAATAAACAAAAACTTTTATTATAGTATTTAATGAAAATATTTAAAATAATTTCTTTCTTTGTATCCATTACACATTCTCAATCATCCACTTGTTGTTTCTAATTGGACAAAGAGTTTCTACAAAAGCCATCAGATCTTAAATGAGTTGAATTTCTTTTTTTTTTGCGCTCGTTGGTTCAATTCTTTTGGGAGTGATAATATTCCTCCCCTTTGCTGAAATTTTATTAGATATCTGTTCAACATCATAAAGAAAAAGCATCCCTCGTTGATTTGTCGTGTTATCCGCTCTGATTGTAGGCATTCTTCCAGCCGCAAGTATATTGCCTTGTTTCGTCTAAATTGTAAATATTTGTGATGCAATGGACCACTTGTATGTAAACTGCAGGGTGCGGACTCATTGTCTTCTTCCTCTAGTGGCGGAAAAATCATCCTCCAGATGTCCAAATCGGGGTGGAGGGAAAAAAAACAAAAACCAATTTTGGTAGAAAATGGAGAAAAGAAGAGAGATGTGGTCAAAATGACAAAAACAAAGCATTCAGATGAAGAATAAATTTATAGCTATATATAGAAATAAGTTGTAATAAAATTTCCAATAAACTTAATATGAGATTTATTATTAAAATTTAGAGCGGTATAGGAAAAATGTTTGTCTTGCCCAAGTATTTAAACTTATTTAACAATAATAATTTATTTGTTACATTTGCGACTCTTCGCGGCCCCCCTGCGGACAATCCATGGCCCCCTAGGGGGCCGTGACCCACTACTATAAGTAGCCCTATACTAGGACACCAGCCCATTCAAAATGTTCTCATCTCGAAAATTGTCTTTATCTTAAATACATTTTCATTGGGATCCGAATCTACCTGACTTTTAAGGTGTTTCAATATTGACAATGCTAATAGTTTGAACTTCACAGCCTCTTTGTTTGGAGCCAGGGGTTCGCTTCCCGTTTCAAGTGATGGGAATCTTTCTAGATTACATTGGATATCAATTAATTTTGTAAAATGGGAATTAGTTCTAAATGACCGACGAAAAAGAACTTAACAAATTTTAAAAAAATCTGGTGTGACTGGCGCACAGCACACAACTTTCTCTTACCTTCGGTAATCGAAAGTTGTGTACTGTGCTTGTCACGCCAGATTTTGTGTCGACATGTACTTAGTTTCCGACAGTATGTTACATTCGATTTTCAAGATGTAAAATTTATAAGTATGGCAAAATATTTATATTTTGTTACCATGGCAACCATTTCTCCTATCTTTTCTATGGAGTACAAGAGTAAAGTGGTCTTCAGAAGATTTCAATCACAAAATGAGAATATACATTTTATTGAGAATCTAAAAAATAATTGATTTTTGAATTTAAAAAAAAATCGTTGGAGCGAATTTTGAGAAAATCGAAAAAAACTGAAAAAGTGCATCAGTAAAGTACTAGTACTCTTTGGTCGATTTTGTTCAAAAGCTTCGTGTCACGTCCCATGGGGGTGCCTAATTTAAATATAAAATTTCAACCTCCTAGCTCTTTTCGTTCTTGAGATATTTTGTTCACAGACACACACACAGACACAGAGACAGACCATGTCGCGAAAACCACTTTTTTGGATTCAGGGGACCTCAAAACGTGAAGATCCATCAAAATCTCGACATCGAATTTTTGACATGAATCCAATACTTTCTCTCTCTATATATTAACATATATATAGAGGTAAGAGAAAGTAAAAATAAATAGACCTACGTAAATAAACAGCCACATGAAAAATTTATAGAAAATATAGAATCTACTTCTTCTTTCGTCTCAGTCCCGCACTGCATTCTTCTACGCGGTTGTCTCCGACAGTCCAAGCTCGATCACATATCTTTTGACCCGGTGATGATAATTACATTTATAGAATACTGAATATCCAATTAAAAACCACCAAAAGTTTCTATAAAATATATTCAAGAATAATTTTCTCAATGCAATCTTTTGACATTGATTTAAACAATATCACCATATTGACAAAAATGAAGGGAAAATTGATTTGGTAAACCCGCATTGTCCTTGAAGCGAGGCTCGGGAGGAATTTTTTCAATAATTCCGGCAGGAAATTATCTGTGGCTTTCAACTATCATTCTTCTCTCTTTACATATTTTGTTTGAATCAATATTTTTTAGACAAGTCCAATTAGATATGGCAAAAATATAAAAATGACATTGTTCCTCTCTGGCTTTTGCTCTCATGTATTCATCTTGTCATTTCCTCTCTTTATTACTTCAATTGCAAGATGTCAAAAAGACATTGAACTTTTGAAAATAGGCATAACAATTTTTGTTAATTTTTAAGAGCTTAGTCTAGATTTTTATATTATTTTCTCTATTTCTGGGGTCGACGGGACGGCGAGTAATTTTTTTTTTTATAAAAGGGGGCGGTAGGCTGGGAATCTATGATCTAAATTAATGAAAGACGAGGAGGAAATATTTCAAAAGAAAAGCAGCCATCATTCATTTAATAAAAAAAATTTAATCAAAAAATTTTTTTTACACTTACTTCTTAACGCTGACGTTTCGGAGCCAGTTTGAACCATCATCTGAGCTTTGATTATAATGATAGTTCAAATCGAAACCAAAATTTCAGCGTTTGATTAAACATTTGTATTTAATAATTAATGAAGTAATAATAATAGCTACATTTCTCCTCGTCTTTCATTTCATTACACATCTACAAAAACTTCAATTACAATTATTTTAACTTTTGCCATTATTATTATAGGTACATTTCTGACTCTTTCCCCCAAAGGGCATATATTATATTAAAATTTAAATTTCCAAACTCAATTCTTATTCAAATTTTAAAAAATTTAGCAAATGATGAGTGCGAGTTACATCGAATTATTTATTTATTTTTTATAAAATAAATCTGTCCCAGGTGATTATCTCCCACTATCAATATTCTTAACAATCAGTTGACCATATTAACATTCCAATTGGATTGACAAATGTAGCAAACCCAATGGAAAATTAAACGAACCATTTATTTAAATGGCCACTGAGAGAGAGGTTTGTTTTGGACCGATCAGCAAACAAAATCAACGAGTTCGTTTATTGTATCCCCTTCCTCCCTCCATCGAGAGTCACTTATTTAAAAAAAAAAAAATAATAATGGCCGATTTTAAATCGATTTTGTTTTTCTGTTTAGAATAAACTCATTTTCCCCTGCGGGTGTCATGAAAAATATTGTTTGAATATCCCTTCCTTTTGGGTAAAATTGTATAGAGTTATACAATTTATTCAAAAGTCCACTGAGATAACCAAACTCCATCCTGTCATGTTATAATACGAATATCTCTTTTCTAACTGGTTTATTTTATTTACTATTCATGGTTCTTTATCCTACAACACAAAAGATAGGCGCTCTTATTATTCTGATACAATTAATATTAAAAAGTATTCGTAGTTAGTAGAGATGAATTCAGAGACTTGTTTCTTATATTTACTCTAAGAAAACAATACGGTATTTGAACGTATAGAAATTATAATAATACGAATCTCTTATTTTTGTTACATTTGAAATTCCTGCATGTCCTGGCACCCATTTAAGGGTTACACTATTGTGTGTAGCCAGCTCCTTTACAGAATTTAGGCATTCCCAAGTCAGTCTCGATTTAAAGGCATATGATTTTAGCGCTTTTAAGGCTGCTTGGCTATCCGAATGGATTTTTATATTTGCTCCCCGAGGTCCTTTTTTAAGGATCTCTTGGGGCATGTATTTATGGCAATAATTTCTGCCTGATAGATTGTTGCTGAGGTGCCAAGGGCTTTTACAGGGCTACAGTTAGGGCCTTTTATCCCTATACCCACTCCAGCATCTGTTTTGGATCCGTCAGTATACCAACTTACTGATCCTTTTTTGTCTTGATCTTCGACTGTTAGTGCCTTGTGGTTTTTTAAAACCACTTCAAAGCCCTTTTCGAAGTCAATTGTTTTTGGCATGGCATCCAGCGGTCCTCTGAGTATGCTATTTTTAGGTAGCTCCTCCAGGATTCTTGTATGCCCTGTTTTCCTTATATTATTTTTAATTCCCATCGTCAGCAGTCCTGCCAAGGCCTCTCCTTTTACATGTAAATGTAGAGGAGTTAGGCCAACCAGGATTTCAAGTGCTGCGGTGGGGCAGGTTCTCATGGCTCCTGTTATTCCTATGCAAGCCATCCTTTGCAGTTTTTGCAATTTAGCTTGAGTTGTTCTCTCTTCTACTTTTGGCCACCATACCACAGATGCATATGTGACCATGGGTCTTATTATCGCTGTGTATGACCAGTAGGTCATCTTTGGATTTAGACCCCATGTTTTGCTAAAGAGCCTTGTGCAATTCCACATAGCTCTTGTCGCTTTTTCAATTGTATTGTTTAGGTGTGAGTTCCAGTTTAATTTCTGGTCTAGGATCACACCTAAAAACTTCGTTTCTTTCGAAGTCTTTATTATCGTGTTTCCAAGTTTTAGTTCTTTTAGAGCTAATTTTCGCTTCCTTGTGAAAGGGACGATAATTACTTTGTTAGGGTTGACATTTAGTCCTCCCTTTTGGCACCATCTATGGGTTAGTTTGAGGGCATTTTGCATGAGTTCGCACAATGTGCTTTCATGTTTTCCTCTTATTGTTATTGCAAGGTCATCTGCATAGCCTATCGTTTCATATCCATTCTGTGTCAGAATTTCTAGGAGTTCGTCCACGACCAAGGACCACAGCAGTGGTGACAGTGTCCCACCTTGTGGGCATCCCCTAGCTGTCCTTATTGTCTTGGATTCGCTTCCTATTTTTGCTGTTACCTTTCGGCTTTCTAGCATATGTTTTATCCATTTTGTGGTAGAGATATCTATCTCTCTTTTTATTAAAGCACTTTCTATAGTCTCATAGGAGGTGTTGTCAAAAGCTCCCTCTATATCTAAAAAGCTACATAAGGCTGTTTCTTTATTGTTGGCTGACTCTTCAATCCATTGTGTAAGATTGTGAAGAGCTGTCACTGTGGATTTGCCTGTTTGATAAGCATGTTGTTTTTCGTGAAGCGGTCTTTTTGTCAAAATCTCGCTTCTTATGTAGTAGTCTAAGATCTTTTCCATGGTTTTAAGTAGGAACGAGGTCAGACTAATTGGTCTATAGGATTTCGGGAGCGTGTTTGATCGCTTTCCCGCCTTAGGGATAAAGATTACGTTTACATCCCTCCATCCCTTAGGGATGTAACCTAGGGCATAACTTGTCCTAAATATTTTCATTAAGGGATTTAGTATCTCTTCCAAACCCTGCTGAAGAAGGGCAGGATATATACCATCCCTTCCCGGAGCTTTGTAGGGCTCAAAGGATTTTATTGCCCATCTTATTTTATTTGGGGTGAAGATTTTTGATCCTCTGCCCATTATTCTTTTAGTAGGAGGAGGAGTTTTTCTATAGTATCCTCTTCCATACTGTTGGGTGCCAGGACATGCAGGAATACAAGGCAATGAAGAAGCAGACCAACTAGCAAGGATGGGAGCAAATACTCCTTTCACAGGGCCCGAACCAGCCTGTGGGCTGTCGCATAAGCACCTAAGACTGGAAATCGGACGGTGGAAGGAAGACGAAAACAAAAAGCTATGGGCAAAAAACCCAGGCTTAAGACAGGCGAAGAAGTTTATAACACTTCCGCAACAAAATGTAAAGAGACTTATCGCTCTAAACAGAAATGAACTAAGACTGATAAGTGGTCTTCTAACAGGACACTGTCCTTTAAAATATCATCTAATGAAGATGGGCAGAGCGGATGACGATATATGTCGCCTCTGCAATCTGACAAAAGAAACGGCGGAACACATCATGTGCGAATGTATTGCACTAACCCGTCAAAGAAGGCTAATTTTCGAAAGGGCTGAAATAAAACCTGAGGAAATACAAAAGCCTCTCCAAAGAATATACTGGCCCTGGTAAAAGGGACGGGTCTATTCTAAGGACAGATATTGGACAACAAAGGATAGAACAAAAGATCAACTAATGGTCGCAGTTCAAAGTGCCTTAGGTCCATAATAATAATAATAATAAAAAATACATTTGAAATATTCGTTAATTTATCAATATCTTCAAATTTTAAAACATAGACATCGAAAATTTGATCGTCTGACGCAAGCTATCAATAATTAAATTTTTCTCTTTCGATAATAAATTTTGTTTATAATACTATTTATAGACTAATATGCCTGCCTATATATGCAATATGTCTATATGCCTGCCTCAACTGCCAAAAATTACTAAAAATATTTAAATTTTTTTTTTTTATTATAAAAAACTAGGAACCGACCGAATATTCGATTTTGGTTACGGTTTTGGCCAAAAACCGGCCGGCCGAAACCTGAGTTTGAAAAAATGGGATGTGACTCGCACGCAAAAAAAAAAATTTTAAATCATTTGAACATCAGGGAGAAAAAAAAATTTCGTCCACGGGAGGGGAAAAAATTTTCCACAAGGTGGAAAAAATTAAAAAAAAAAAAAAAATATAGTGAAATGATATGAATTTTCTATAGGAAATACAAGTTTCCGTTTCTGCCGAAACTAAGATTGAAGCCGAAATTCGGTTTCTGTTTCGGCTGATGGCCGGAGCCTAAAAAAAAAAAAAAAAAAAAACACTTTTTTCTCATTTCCACTCACATTCACACAAACATAGGCCTACACATAGTCTTTTCGGCAACTCAGGCCATATAACGACAACCCTTATTGAAAATATATTTATTTGGGATCCAGGCATTCTTATTAAAAAAAAAAAATTATCTTTCAGCATCTAAGGCCATTTAAACTCCGACGCCTATTTCAAACAATTTGATAGTCAATATGGATTTAAAAAAAAATTTATTACTTTGATCGGGAAGCGAATCTCTGATAGAATAGAACATGAATTGAGAAATTTATATTTTCACAAAAAATGTCCATCTGTTGGTACTTATTTAAATAATAATTCCGTGGTATTTTTTCTTTCTCTATTTCTCTCTCTGTCTATCCCCCTTATCCCCCCTCCCACTTTGGCTTGCATATCGATTCAATCGCAACTAACTCAATTCCATGTCCCGGAATCTAATCATGGCCCAACGGAGCGAATGCGGTGTTGTCTGTCGCCTGTCCCCCAATTGATTGCGAGTAGCGTAATTGCGAAACCGTTAATTATTATCATCGGCCATCATGCGGTAGGGTCCACAAAACAGAGAACCACATCATTCTGATTTAGATTGATAAAATGTTCTATTTAAGATATTTGGAATAAGATTATAAAATCATTTTTATTTAGAGAAGAAAGAGAGAGAGAGAGAGAGAGAGAGAAATCAAAAGAATAATTTTGTTGTTTATGTTGGAAAGCACTAACGAGAAATTGCTAAGACAAGACTCGGAGTTTGTCCATTGGAAATATACAGGGCTGTGTGGTATTGTATGAGTGCTACTAGAATCAAAAGAGGGGAAAATCAAGTCTAGCTCCCACCACTCAGTCTATACCATTCGCTCTCTTTCTAACCCATTGCTGCTTTTCGGTTGCCTAACTAAAAGGGGTTCCCATATTTAGATTTTTTTTACTTTCTTTTACCTATGTAAACGTTTTGAGGTCCCCTGAATCCAAAAAGTGGTTTTCGCGACATGGTCTGTCTGTGGGTGGGTATGTCTGTGTGTGTGTGTTCAATTTTAAGCATGAATGAATTGAGCTATGAGGCTGAAATTTTATACATAAGTTAAACACCCCCCGGGAGCGTGAAAATAAGCTTTTAATCAAAATCGGGCAAAGAGTACTAGTACTTTACTGATGTAGTTTTTCAGTTTTTTTCGATTTTCTCAAAATTCGCTCCAACGATTTTTTTTTTTTTAATACAAAAATCAATTATTTTTTAGATGCTCTTTAAAATGTATATTCTCGTTTTTCCATTGAAATCTTCTGAAGACCACTTTACTCTTGTATTTCATAGGAAAGATGGGAGAAATGGTTGCCATGGTAACAAAATATAAATATTTTGCCATACTTATAAATTTTACATCTGTATTCTCTCTCCACCTTAAAAAAAAAATAACACAGAAGACACATTAAATTCTTTAAAATTTCCACTATCTGAGGTCTTCTAGACTTTAAAAGATACTTTTATAATTACTATATTAATTATCCAGGCAAATTTATTTATATCATTTGGGATCTAAAATATTTACGGTTTAATAATAGAAATTTTTATGTTTAAAAGTCAGTTACATTTAAAAAAACTCCCCTTCACATAAATTTCATCCCCCTTTTTCTAGATCCAATCTCGGGGTGAATTTGGTCCATCCTCGGACAGATTTAAGATCTTTTACAAGGGCCGATCATCGCAGCCAATTATCGTCCCTCTACTTTTGTGGGGAATGTGAATGTGTGAATGCAAGTTTGTGTAATTATTTTTATCTACTCTCCTTCTCCTCTTGAAGATCAAAATTGCCAACTAAAACATAAACATTCTAAAATATTTCTAAAAAGAAAATTAAATTTCTTTTTCTTTTAAAATTATTAAAATAAAAAATAATTTTGTTGTATCTTTTTAATATCACACTGGAATTCCTAGGAGTAGGCCTAACTATAATATTAAAAAAAAAAAATTCTTTAAGGAATTTTTATATTACGTCTCTAAATTAATAATTATTGCCCTATTTTAATTTTTAAAAATTTTGTTGTTAAAGATTTTTTTGTTTCGATGCTAGTATCCGACTGTATGGTTAATTTGGATATGAAGATGACAAATTTATAAACATTGAAAAATATTTTGTTACCACGGCAACAATATTTTTATTTCCTGATATTTCGAAGGCACATAGGCTCTTCTTCTTCAGAGGAAGAGTCTATGTGCCTTCGAAATATCAGGAAATAAACTCATTGGGGAAAATAAAAAAATTTCATTTTTGTTTTTTCCCTTCCTACACCCTTGCCGAAAAATCAGCGTAGTTTGAGGAGTTTCGGTCTACAATTTCTCTCGGCATCACTCATTAAGCTTCAATACTGTATATATATTCATATATAAGTAAGAGAAAGTAAAAATTGACTTCATATCTCAAAATAAAAACAACTCTAATTGAGCAGAGAAAATAATCTCTACACCCCTTCCTTGTTTTTATCCTTACATAAAAAAATTCATTAATGAATTAGTTATCTACAGTATTCAAAGACGAACTATTTTTTCAAGTCAAATTGAATGAATAAATATATATAGATTTCTAAGAGAGCGTCCTTCCCATTTGATTATAATTGGTCCTAATCCTTAGCAGGACGAAAATAGA
The DNA here is from genome assembly GCA_023213315.1 of Euborellia annulipes. Lineage (NCBI taxonomy): Eukaryota > Metazoa > Arthropoda > Insecta > Dermaptera > Anisolabididae > Euborellia > Euborellia annulipes. The sequence continues at coordinate 54,124 of JAKCPI010009344.1, read as the reverse complement.
GTTGTTTGCTTTTAAAAGCATTTGCGTGCTCTGATCAGATCAGAGGACGAATCAGAATCGATCAAGTCGCGCACAGCCTGTTGCGTTGCATTGCTCTGATTGACATCCTTCCCTTAGGTCGGATGACCAATCTTGCTTATCTGGACCAGCACCCAAGGGTCTTCCGGACTGTCGCCCTCAAGATGACACCCTCTTATATGAAAACTCTCCCACTCCATTGCCAATCACACTCACACACACACACACACCCTTTTATTTTAATCCCTCTGATCCATCGAGACTTGCCAAAAATACTGTATATATGAAGGACGAACATTTCAAGCCCAAGTGTTGAGAATATTCCCTGCTTTTAGGGCTCGTCTCCTCTTCCTTTTCTTATATAAGAAAGTAATAAAAAAATATATCTACCATCCCTGTCAAGGGTATTGAACCAAGAGAGAATTTATTTAATCTCTCCACCTCTAACTTCTATAATTGACGGAATTACTGGTCACATGATCAGAAGCTATTAATTAATCCACTTCAATTTTGATGTTCTTCCCAAAGGAATAAAAGGAAGGGAATACTGACTCAACTTTAGGGAAAGAAATATTTCAAAGACACCGTACTGAACTTTTATCAAAGAACCCTAACATAACTATTAAAGTAATATTAAAAAATTATTTTTCATACTTAATATTCAGCAATACTTTTCGATTTAACATTTAAAATAATATTTTTTATTTGTATTTAACACAACGTTAGAATTAATTAAAATTTTTAAAGCTATTGTCAAATTTCCTATAATTAAATCTTCTTTTCTATACCTACCTACTGTATAATTGATGAATGTCCTTTTATCCGTTTGTCATGCCACGCTCTATTTGACCTACTTCCCATTGGTATAAATGAAATTTTGCATTCTTTTAGAGGACTTACAATTGTTAGTGGAGAGTCCAGAAAAAAAAGTCCGGTCCCCAAATCCTCATTTGAGGAGGCTCAATAATATATATAATTCACTTTTTTCTTTTTTTCCTCAAAGAAATATATAGATAGGTGTTTATAAAATACATAAAATAATATTTGTATCCCGTCCCACACTAAAAAATTTGTTTCAATTAAATTTACTACCATTTCATTGAAACAGCCTCAGATACCAAAAAAAGACCTTAAGGAAAATAAAAATAAAATTCAATCATAATTTTTTAATAAATTAGCTGATGTAGACCTATACTGAATATTTCTTAAAGTCATGAATATTTATATTAATTGTCTGAAAAATTGTGGTAGAGGCCTTGAGAAGGGGCAAGGGCCGCTGGCGGTGCTGTTAGAATTAATATCAATAATAAAATAATTTTACTTAAAGTATTGTATATATTATTAATGGATATCTTTCTTTTGTTGCAGGTAAGCTACTGATATTTCTTCTTGGTCTTATTTTTGAGGGTGAATATAAAGGTAAAATAAAAAATATTTTTTTTTTTTTTATTTCCATATTGGTTATTTCTATACTAAAGTGATAACGATGTTCATAGAAAAAATACTATTATTTTACAATTTTGTTCTTTTTATAAAATCCTCTCTAATCATTACAGTTGTCAACTTTTCGACGTTCTTTCCCCCCTTCAGTAAAATACTATAAACTTCAATATTTCATTTACTAGTTTATTCTCAACTCCTTCCATTGAGGAGGGTTAAAAATTTTTTAATTCCCCCATATTTTTAAAATTGTTTTAAAGAAGTTGGTAAGGATACGTCGACATTTTCCCAATTGGTTCAAAACGAAGATCTTGCTTGTTAGAAATTATCTTTATGTAAGGCGATCGAAATAATTTATTATAATTTTTAAATTCTTGATTTCATAAGGAGGAGGTCACTCCAATTTTCCACTCATCTACGGATGCTTTAAACTCAGAATTTAAAACTAGATTATCTTAATCTGTTCTACTAATCGCCTCCTCTAAAGTTTGTATTTTAAAATCCAATTAGAGAGAATTCGTAAATCCTGAACAAGCTAGTAGTTAACTTATTACGTCAGTCTGTCTTTCTCTTCTAGTTTATTTTTCTTATTAAGCTTGATCTATCCTTCTTAACTGATCGTCTGATCTCTTAATTAATCCTCTTTCTTCTCCTCTTATCCATTCTCCATTGATTCTGTCCATCCGGTTGATGGTCTCGGTTCGAATCCCAATTTTCTTTTTTTTTTTTTCATTCTCTAAAGTTCACAGACATCCGTTTGCGCATTTAGTAGACAAACACATTTATTTACCAGGATGAATAATTACTCTAACAGTTATTAAATTTTAACCTTTTCCTCCTAATCCCATTTATATTGTAGTATCAAAAATGAATTCGTTTGAAAAATTACAACTTTTATTATTTATTTTTTTTTAGAGTTTGGTAATTATTCACATCATTATTCAAAATAATTGTTTTCAATTTGTTATTTTTGAAGGAATTATATGCCATTTGTTATATTATAAATGAGGAGGAAAGATCTGATTGTACTATTATTAATTTCTAACGGATCCAGGCTTGATATTGAAGGCCCCCCCCCCCCCCCCTGCCAGAGTTTAGCCTTTTTCTTTGAAACAAAGACACGACAATTCTTCTTCTTCTATCTTGGCCTTATTCCTATGTGGGGTCGGCAAAATTAATTTATAAAAAAATGAGACCGAGAGAAAAGCAAGCCGACCCGTCTCACTGCCTGACGCTTGATATGAAAAGAGGAAAACAGCTTACATAAAATAAAGAAAGAAATGCCAGCTTTAGCTCGGGTATCTCGTGTACGCCATCCTTTGAATTTTTTCATTGTACATTCATTTCAAGAATAAAAGTATATACAAAATCTCAGCTTACAAATGATTAAGGATATAAATAAATAAGGGTACAAATAAATAAGGGTAAACAAATGAACAATTGTTTTTTGATTTGCTAGGTTTTTGTATACAAGACAAATACCAAATATATTGTTACTAGACGCAAAGCCCCGCCTTCGGCGGGGCTTTCCGTCTAGCAGGGGCTGCGCCCCCTGGACCCCCTTGCTCGCCTACTTATATACATACCGGTACATACATTTTCCCTTTTCATTTTTATATGTAGAGATTATTTTAGCGGTTAATTATTCATGAACTTAAGATTTTTTGTGAATCATATCCTTTCCGGGACTCTCCCGGTACACAGACAAAAAATTTACGCCGATATTTTAGAATTCAAAATGTAAATAAATAAAAAAAATCGTAAACATGGGTAAATATTTATATTTTGTTACCATGGCGCTATCCCTGAGGCCTGATAGGTTGTTTCACACATCGGACACCCTCTTAGCCTTTTATATGGACCCTGTTATGCAATGGTGTGTCAAAGACCAAACATCGAGTTTTGAAAATCAACAATAAAGTTTTTTGTTTACAAATATTTTTTCCCCCCGCCCCCCCACAAACCGCGGGGGCCCGGCTAATGATTTTATTTAAATTTGGATACCAGATGGCTTAAATAGAAATGCCTGAACCCTCAATATATATACATTAATTACAACTTACTCTAATAAACCGGGGGGAAGGGGAGGGGAGGGAAAGGAGGGGGAGGAAAAAAAAAAAAAAAAAAAAAAAAAAAAAAAAAAAAAAAAAAAAATATTTTTTTTTTTTTAGAATATAATAAAAAAATATTTTTTTAAGACATTTTTTAAAAAAAATATTTTAAAAAAAGTTTAAAAAATTTCCCCTTAACCCAATTTTGAATTTTTTGGTCTTGACACACCATTGCATAAAGGGTCCATATACAAGTATGATAATAGAATATTTATTTAAATATCAGTTGGCAGATTTACTTTCAAAGTCGGATTGTTAATATTTTAAAATCTCTTGCAATATATTTTGATCGTACTATTTTAAAATTTTAAAATAATAACAGGTATTTTCAAGTGATGAATATTTTATTGGTGCCTTTGATCGAATTATTTTTATTTATTTTGTTGTGCATCATGATAGCTAAAATTCTTTTATTAATAGTAATTTTTTGTTCAAAATCTGTTTGCGTCTATATTTTAGTTTTTGTTCTTGAAAATCACGGGTCGCTCTTATTCGTTCGTTTTTGCTTGACCAAGAGGAACAATAAATCGAAAATAAAATTCTGGCATGGCGTAAGGTTAGGTGCTAACCTCGAATACCAAACTCCGGGTTCGACCCCAGCTCCGATGATTTTATTTAAGCCAATTGGATACCAAATGGCTTAAATAAGAATGCCTGGACCCCTATATGTATATTTATATAATAACGGTTATCGTCTAAAAGTCTTAAATGGCCTGAGTTGCCGAAAAGACTGTGTGAATGTGTGTGTGAGTGTAAGTGTGAATGAGAAAAAAGTGTGAATGTTTTTAAAAAAAAAAAAAAAAAAAAAAAAAGATGTAAAATTTATAAGTATGGGAAAATATTTATATTTTGATACCATGGCAACCATTTCTCCTATCTTTTCTATGGAGTACAAAGTAAAGTGGTCTTCAGAAGATTTCAATCACAAAATGAGAATATACATTTTATAGAGAATCTAAAAAATAATTGATTTTTGAATTTAAAAAAATCGTTGGAGCAAATTTTGAGAAAATCAAAAAAACTGAAAAGTGCATCAGTAAAGTACTAGTACTTTTTGGTCGATTTTGTTCAAAAGCTTCGTGTCACGTCCCATGGGGGTGCCTAACTTAAATATAAAATTTCAACTTTCTAGCTCTTTTCGTTCTTGAGATATTTTGTTCACAGGCACACAGACACACAGACAGACAGACCATGTCGCAAAAACCACTTTTTTGATTCAGGTGACCTCAAAACGTGAAGATCCATCAAAATCTCGACATCGAATTTTTGACATAATCCAATACTTTCTCTCTATATATATATTACATATAACATAGGTAAGAAAGAAAATCGTTTTGTCTTACTCTATTTTTATTCCTATAAATTGAATTTAAAAATGTTACTCGGATATATTAAGATAAGGATTAGTAAAAGGTTTAAAGTCTCAACTTATTTAGTCATCGAGAATTTTTTCCTCATAATTCATTATCTAAGTTAAATTTTACTTACTTTCAAAAACCGTGAAAAGAATTAAGGAAAATTCTGCTTAAAATGATTAATTAATCCCGATAATTGTCCGCGCTAGTGAATTGAATAATTAATAGGAAATAATACATTACAATCAGTTTATAAAATGTTTTCTTTTTTGAATCAACATGACTTCAAAAAATTATTATTATTCCTCTGCTCTAAATCGCGGATTTTGAAGTCATGTCTTCCAGGATTAGAAAGAGAAAATTTTGTTCATAAGTAATAACTGGAACCAGAGAAATAGCAGGTCGTGCTACTAGTAAATAAAGTAAAACAAGATATAAATAAAAATAATGTTTAAGAATTTTATCGTCCAAAAGCCCTTGTTCTTTATCACCTAACAATTAAACTTAAGTACTACTTTTTTTATATGGGATTAAAAGTGTACAAAATTTGATTTCCCTTCTTTTTCCGTGACGCATGATTGGCTAATGTTCAGGTCGCATGTGCTTTGGTCATCAAATCCACCTTAACGAGCCACCCTCACAATCAAAACTACAATAACAAAAAAAAAAGACAAAGAAATTCAGCTATAAATTTGTCAAGTCTTAAGTCCGGGAACAACCTGAGACAAATGTGACCAACACACTTGAGCCCAGGGTCTCATTTGTTACTCTTCCCTTCAAAAGATAATAGAAATAACATCTCCCTTTATTTAATACTTTATTATACAGTCAATGATAAAAGTGTATTTGAAAAACTCTAAAGTAGACTACACTAAATAAAATTGGAGTGAAAAATAATTTTCGGACACTTTAATATATTGTTATTATTATTATTTGAAATGTATATCGGGATCTCCGTTTATCTAAACGAGATGTTTTCGTGCACACAGTCACCTCAAACCCGACCTGCCCCTACCCTTAGCGATCTACCTGCACCCCGTGAAGTTACATCATTCCCTACCCCCTCCTATGTTCATTGAATTTGGATTTTCTGAGATATTGCTCCTTCTCAGCCACCCGGTCCAGATCTCTCGGCAGATTCCCGAACAGTCGGAGGTTTTGCTTCTTCTAGGCAACCCTGGGTTACCCAACCAGACAGCTTGGAATATTGCAGCAATATTGAAAAAACATTTTGAAACGTGCAAAATATTGGCAACATTGCAGTAATGTTGCTGCAATATTCCTATGTCCGCCTCTTTGCAACAATGCAGGAATATTGCAACATATTGCTGTAATGCTGCTGTTTGAACTGCAATATTGCAACAATGTTGCTTCAATATTGAGCAAGATTGGCAATATTACTGCAATATTCCCAGCTGTCTGGGCAGTCAGAGTAATCTAAAATTCTATCTAAACAAAATCTAAAAGCAATTTTTAAGGGACTTAGGCCACCTCAAATTGGGTCCTTTGTATCTGTAGGGTGAGCTTTTCTCCCACTTCCCTACCCAAAGAGGAGACTTCCTCAATTTTGAATTATTTGCGACAAGCTGGATTCGAATCCTAGTCGTGTTTCCCATGTTCATATTTCTAGCTAAAAATAAATAATCCTGAGTGTAGTTCCATCCAATGCCGTTCTGCCATACTCCAGTTCTTCCTGGCACGACCGAATCATCACTGGTGAAGATCGGTGGGCTATGAGGGAGGAGGAAAATTCTGTTCCTTGCATCCAACCTCTTCACTTCTTAGGAGGAAGTCCTATTTTGTGAATAAAATATTTTTCTCCACACTAACAAATGTATAAAACCATTCGTCTTTATTAAATGTATCGATTTACATCTTACTGTAATTATTTTGAAATTTTCTTGTTTTAAATTAATATTATTTAGTATAGATGAAAATTTTAATTATTTTCTATTGTGATATCATACGAGTGTGCGCATAGTTTTATTTTATTGAGAAATCAGACACAGTATAAATCAATTTTAGAAACAAATTAAGAAAATAAAATTGAATAAGTGAAGCCAGTATTGAAAAAAAAAACCAATGGAATGATATATTGATTTAGAAATGGAATATTTTTGAATAGGGTCTTCACAGATAGCACAAGTTAGGAAATTGTACTGATAAATGTGGAAAGGGACGAGGACGTCGGGGAATGTACAACGAAAAACGAAAATAAAAAAAAGAGAGAGAGAAATATATAGAGTTATATATTTACTGTCGCGAAATTTCATTTGGTCATGACAGGCGTCTCGTTTTTTTTTTCGCTATGTGTGTATGTCTGAGTGGGGGTTATACTCGATTCATCAACAGCCCTTGACGATGTCGCCTTGCTGTTGCTGACCCTATAATGAAAACACGGGTCCGATTAATGTCTTGACACTGACACGAGAGAGGAAATAAATAGATGCCATTGAGGGAAATTCAATTTTTACCTTTCTGGCATTTTAAAGAATGTAAAATTCATGATCATCGGTGGATAATAAAAAAAATATTCAATTCCCAAGACGAAAAAGCCTTCACCCCTCTCCCCCCCCCCCTTCACTTCCTTTTTTCTCTCTATCCCCATTGTAATATTCAAGAGCCAAATATCATTTATCCCGAACAAATTTAATAAAAAAAATATTATATATATACCGGTTTCTATATATTTTATGGACAATTTTCTTTTTCAAAAGGGTTGTTGATGGTTGCTTTAGAAGTTTATCTTTACCGACGGATGATCACTTTTAAAGCTCATAAAAAATATATAACTCACTACCATTGTTATTATTTTAATACTCTGAAATTAATAATAATCCCCAAAAATGTTTAATAAATTTACTACAAGACTAACTTGTAAGTAAGAAAAAAGTAAGATAATTCAATTTTTTTTTTTTTTTTTCATTTCACACAATAAGTACATATGTGATACTAAAACTTCATTGACACTTACATGCTAATAAATAGAGAAAAAATATTGCATTCAAAAGTTTGATATCAAGATTTTGATGGGAATTCACCTTTTGAGGTCCCCTGACTTCCAAATCCTCCCCCCCTGAATCCAAAATAGTGGTTTTCGCAACATGGTCTGTCTGTATGAAGGAATTGAGCTTCCAGGTTGAAATTTTATATTTAAGTTAAACACCCCCCTGGAGCTTGAAAATAAGCTTTTAATCAAAATCAGCCAAAAAGTACTAGTACTTACTGAAGTACTTTTTGAGTTTTTATCGATATTCTCAAAATTTTGATTAAAATTCAAAAATTAATTATTTTTTAGGTGCTCTTTCAAAAATATATTCTTATTTTGCTCTCAAAATTATTTGAAGCACACTTTACTCTTGTACTTCATAGTAAAGACAGGAGAAATGGTTGTCATGGTAAAAAAATATAAATATTTTCCATGTTTATAAATTTTACATCTTTAATTGATACCAAATGGTTGCTCAGGGGCCCACGTCTTGTGGGTACGTGGATGGCGACCACGAGCTACCCGAGCTGGGACTGTTCTTTACATGTCTGTCCCTTCCTTCTATATTTTCAACAGGCGTCAGACTGTGTGACGGGCCGGCCTGTTCTATTTCTTCCGGTCGTAAATAACCCATTCCAAGACTAATATTAATATATCGGCGGAAACTAAACATGTCAACATAAAAAAATCTGGTGTGACAAGCACAGTACATATCTTTCTCTTACCTTTGATAAATGTGCTGTGCTACCAGTCTCACCAAATTTCTTTTCTTTTTTTTTTAATTAAAATATACATCAATCAAAAAAAAGTCTTTAATTTGAATATAAATTCAAATAAGGTTGAAGGGAGGTTTCCTCAATTTTTAACATCCTTAAAAGGCCAGCCATCATCTTTGCAAATTCCCCACACATTTCGTTTCCTGAAATCCATATTTCACGTGTTTATTTCCAAAGCATTATTCCTGATCTAATTATGGAGGGATATTTGTAAATAAATGTATTTACGAATGGGACTCCCTCTTGAAGGTGATTAATGGATTCCCGGGACGCAAGAGCCAAGATGGCTTTCCTCCTTCAAGTGGCGTTTAAGAGACGGGGAGAGACAGACAGACGAATATCAAATGAATCTGGCAAAAAGCAACGCATCTCTCTTTTCTCTTTCAATCTATCATTATTTTAAATTAATTCTGGTTTGTATGGCGTCTCACCTGCCTTCTTTTTTCTTTTTTTTTTTTTTTTTTGCTTTTAAAAGAATGTACACGTGGGCCCCATTGTTCTTCGTCCCTTCTTTCGTACGAAGAGTGAGAAAGGAGAGCATTTAAGGAGATTGAAAAGCACAAGTGTAAGCCTATAGCGCTATCAGATCAATATCATTTAAAATTTAAAATTTCACTCCTCTCTTTCTCATTCCTTCTTCTTAAATAGAATTCTTAAATTTAATTAATCATTTTGAAAAATTATTTGAATTTTCTATTGAAAAAAAAAAAATAACAAAAGCTTATATTATTCGAAAAATCATTTATCACTATTTGATAGATCCTCTTAATTATTGACTTTTTTTTTTATTTGACATAATTAGCACAAAAGAATTTTTATTTTTGAATAGAAATAAGAAAAATTGTCCGTAACGTAAATAAATGCTATTTATTAAGCTTAGAGGCAGGATGTTTGAGGTTTTGTCTTTCTGGAATCCCAAACATCCATTTTGGGTTGTGAGCTGTTTGGTTGCTCATGTACTAATTAAAGGTATTTACTCTTTGTTTATTTAAGCTAAATTAACGTTTCTGCTTTTATTAATAGACAGGAAAATCTTTGTCAATTTTTCTTCTTAATTTGTCTCTATAGTCAACAACAAAATTAAGTGATACATATATTCTTTCTATTTAAATTTCAATGATAGTTTCTACTATGAAATAATTGTAACTAAAAAATATGTGTGGACGAACACACATGGGAATTTTGGTTTCATCATATTTTTTGACTGTTTCGTTTGATCATATTAAGTATGATATTATATGATGTACCTATGTGTGAATATTATTATTCAAAACACCAACTAGACCGATGAAATTATTAGGTATGTTGTTCTTACAAAAATTGTGTCAACTTTTTGAGTAAATCAATCAATCAACCAGCATGGACTTTACTTAAATATTTTGCAAATTCTCAATTTTTCTCTTATACAATACCTTGTTTCGGGCACTGTGATGCATTCTTCATTCGACTGATTGTCCCTAAATAAAGAAAGTTTTGAGATTTCTCTTAAAATGAATTTCCGCCTATTCGGGTTAAAATATTTTTAAAATTAAAATAATTTAATAATAATTAAAAGTAAACCCTAGGTTTAGTTCAAAATAAGGAGTTTTATTTGGTTTATGTACATATCGAAATTAACATCGATTTCGATTTTAAAACATCGAAATGTACATAAACCAAATAAAACTTCTATTTTAACTAAACTTAGTGTTTACTTATAATTATTATTAATTTAAATTATTTTAAATTTATCTAATCTAATCATCTTCAAATTTGTTGTAATCAGAAAAAAGTTAAAATTTATGTTATTCAAGTTTCATAAGAAATTAATAAGCAATTAGAATTAAATTAAAAAATTGAAACATGATTTTAAAAATTTTTAAAAATTGCTTTTATTTTTATTAAACAAATTAAAGCTTTTGTGGTTTGTATTATTATTATTATTATGGGAGTTTGGTATTATAGGCCACATTTGTATTAATTATTTATTAAAAATATAAATAATGTACAACGTTTCGACTGCTGATTCTGCAGTAGAAAAAAACTTCAGAATAAGCAGTCGAAACGTTATACAGTATTTATATTTTTTAATAAATAATTAATGGGCAATATATAATTAAAAACTCCCATAAAAATAAATCAAAGTTGACCGAAATAATCTCCATTTTTGTTATTTTTTCTTATTTAATTCAATGTTTCATATACAGCCTACGATTGAGAGTCTATATCTGAGCATTTGTCTTCTCTTTTTTTATACTCATAATAAAAATAAAATTAGTAATTTAAAACTTTGATGCAACGGGATCTCAGGTGTTATGAATTAGTGTCGGTTTGACATTTCTACTTTTGGCCATTGTAACGGGTTTGCACCTCGCTTAATTTACAGAAACCTTTTTCTAAGCTGAACTTTATCAAGAATAATTGTCTTATTTATTAAATGACTATCTTAAAAATAAGGAATTTATAGAAAATTAACTTAAATAATGCTAAATTACTTTTCTCTCCTCCCTTTCATGATGACATCTTATTAAAGACCAACTCTAAAGTCCCAATATTGATTCCTAAAAAAAAGAACAGACTCTACCCAATTGAGGGCTTGAAATGATCTTATTTATGTTCCTGATTCCATTTACTACTCTATCTTTTTTTTTTATTTCGATCACATGTGCGCGGAGGCGGAAATGAATTTGTTCGCAATTCGCGTAATCCAGGACAAAAGCAGATTGAGAGGAATGGAAACACAAAGACTGTTGCAAATGAAAGGCACAACACAACAACAAAAAAAAAACCTCAGAAGAGGATATTATCCTCGTCCTTCCATCCCTTTTCAACAACACGCAAATAACCTCTTAAGTAAAATCAACAGCTATTTGTACTCTTTTGATCATCTTTTTTTAATTCCGAACAATTTGCTTTTGTTTTTGTTAAAGATGATAGGCTTTTATATTTTTATCGTTTATAATCCCGCTTAAAGCACAAAAAGACAATAAATTAAATTAACTTGGTTTATTTGAAAATTTAATTAAACAAATGTCAAAGACTTTTTTTTAATAAAATTCGGGATTTAAATAATTTTTTTTAGTAGAGTGTTTCTCATCAATTGGTATATGTATTTCAAAATGATGAAATTTCAGTTAAAACAACGAAGGGGTTCAGGTTTCACCCTTTTACAAAGACATAACGTCAGGATTGTTAGACTTTTGTGGTCTCTCTGATTGTGCCATTTATTATATACTACCTCTCATGGTCTATGAGGAATTTCCTTCATAGCTATTTATTAATGATCCCGTTCCTCCCCTGATCAGATAACGAGCTAACGAGCAAGAGTTATTAATCGTTGCGTTGACTGTGCAAACCTCAGGAATTAATCAGCAAGAGAGACAGAGTGAGTGAGAGAGAATTACCTGGTCAGAAGGAAGGAAGGATTTGACGCCAGCTTGAAAGAGGAGAAGGGGAAAGGGATTCCTATCCCTCGGGAAATCTCCCTTAGACTTGGGAATGTGATTAGAAGCGGATCAACCGGGATTCGAACCCAAATACTGTTGAATATATCATATCAACACTCGAGCTTCTTAAGGGGAAATTTTAACCTGTCAAAATCCTGAACTTCTTCTTTCCCGCAGTGCGGGGTCGGTAGAATGTTTTTTTTTTTTTTTTTTTTTGCAATCGGAAGAAAAAGGACAGGCCGGCCCGTCGCACGGTCTGACACCTGTTGAAAATATAGAAGAAAGGGACAGACATGTAAAGAACAGAAGGATTTCCAGTCCCAGCTCGGGTAGTTCGTGGTCGCCATCCTCGTACCCACATGTGTCCTGAGCAAGTCAAAAACCTGAACTAAAAATTTGAAATACCCTATACAATTGAAACAATTATTAATAATAGTATATGTTAGGGGATTAATAACATCGATGAAGAGCTTGAAATGATCATGTCCGACACTTGCAAGTATCGAGTTTCCCTTTTCTGGGTTAACGTCATCAAAAGATAATTGAATTTGAACCCAATAGAAAGAGATAAAATGAAATATCGCCTATTATATTTATTTATTTATTTATTTTTTTTTTTTTTGAAACCAAGTCAATTCGATTTGATAAATATATACGAGTTTTTAATACGATTATACTATCTGTGCATAAATCATTATCGAATTTGAATACGAAATTCCATCCCCTGAATGTTACTGGGTATTTATTTAGTGACATGGTTGGATTTTGCGTTGTGTTGTGCTGCTGGCCCTTTTATGATTTGATTTGCAGTACTTCCTCGGGGTGAGTTCTCTCTCTCTATTTTATTTTATCTCTGTCCTCTATGGACCAGTGAGTCTGTTAAAGCTTAAAAAGTTGATTCTCCTAGAAGGAAATGATGATGAGAGAGGAAAGTGACTCATCGGTGTTACCGGTCAATGATTTTACAAGAATCAAGTTCTCGTGTTCGTATACGTATACTTAGACTATCAAAGAACAAGTTATTTTATAGGAAAAATAACGAAAAACAAAATTATTTTTTGAACTAATCTTATTTATGAAAACTTTAATCGCCCTCGGGGCTTGGCGTAGAGGTTAGCGTGCTAACCTCGTATACCAAACGTCGCGGGTTCGGACCCCAGGCAGTCCGATGATTTTATTTTAAGCCATTTGGATACCAAATGGCTTAAATAAGAATGCCTGGACCCTAATATAGATAAATTCATAAATAACGGTTATCGTCAAAGTCTTAAATGGCCTGAGTTGCCGAAAAGACTGTGTGAATGTGTGTGTAAATGTTTAAAAAAAAAAAAAAAAAAAAAAAAACTTTAATCATGATATATATATATATATATATATATATATATATATATATATCTTATATCTTTATATATATATAATTCTTCTGTACGTGTATATGTGACTGAACTCATCCAAAACGACTGAACTGATTTTGATGAAATTTTTTGTGTATGTTTGTGAGAGTCCCGGAAAGGATATGATTCAAAAAAAATCTTAAGTTCATGAATAATTAACCGTTAAAATAATATCTATATATAAAAATGAAAAGGGAAGGCGAGCAAGGGGTCCAGGGGGCGCAGCCCCCTCGCTAGACGGAAGCCCCGCCGAGGGGCTTTCGTCTAGTATATATATATTCCCAATCTCTCAACAGAGATTAACTCCAATTACAGAGAGACGGAGGCAAGCGCGGTCCTAGCCTTACATTTGGAGGGGGGTCACTTTTTTTTTTTTTTTTTTTTTTATAGTATAAATAAATGGGCCTGGACCCCAATAAATATATATTAATCAAATATAAGTATCGTTTAAGTCTTAAATGGCCTAAGTTGTCGAAAAGATTGTGTGAATGGGAGAGTGAGTGGGAAAAAAGTGTGTGTTAAAAAAAAAGATTTTTTTTTGGGGGGGGTCACGACCCCCTTGACCCCCCTCTGGGACCGCCCTTGGACGGAGGAGATGTTATGCATTAAGGAACCAAGCGCCATTATGATCGAAATTGAGATAAGACCGCCATCTTGTAGGCAATGTTTGAAAATTTTCACGGCAAGTAGGATTTGAACAAGAGTTGTATAGCTACTCTAGATTCGTAATCCGCAGCTTATTCGATTAGCCACGAGCCTCCTCTCATATTCAAGTCTATTTGGACGATGTTTTACTTTAAGGAACCAAGCGCCATTATGATCGAAATTGAGATAAGACCGCCATCTTGTAGAGAAAAAGAAGATCTACTTTTTTATTTAAATCACAACATTATTACTATGTGCACATTTTTAAGTATAAAACAAAAAAAAAAGTCATTGCCATTGGTTTTGTTTATAATTGTACAAATGAAATCCCCGCTATTCAGTTAATGGCGCTTGGTTCCTTCGAACATAATCCATTTATTGTTAAAAGTATAAGGAAAATAGCTATGGGCGTAGTCGTTCTTCTTCTTTTAATGCCGAAAGGAAGCTGTGACCTTATAAGTGCCCGAGATCGCTTGGTTAGAGCGTTATTTTTAATTAACAGTTTTAGAGTAAAGATAAGATTTTTGAAAGACATTAGAGATTGAGACATCGAATTTTTGACATGATCGCAATACTTTCTCTATGAATTTCATATATAATTAAAAACCAAATAAAAAATGCTTATATTTCATCCTTCTCTTCATTTCAAAGACCTCCATTTTTAATTAATTTTCTCGTATTTTGTTTTTGAAATTTTTAAGGAATGATTCTATTCAATAGTTTGATGATAGCCCCTTCCTATTAATACAAACATAAAGATAATCTTAATAAGAAAAGAAAATAAATGATAAAAAGAATTAGATTGGAAATTCCATGCTTTTTTTCTGAAAGATAAAACGTGGATTTATACGCAATATCCTCTGCCCATATATTCCCATATTTAAAACGATTTGAGCCTCGCCTACATTTACAGGCCTTTTTTTTTTTTTTTTTTTTTTTATTAAACCAAAACCATCTTTAAAGATTCTCTCTCTCTTACATCCATTTCATCTTATCTTTCTCTTAAATGTGTATTTAAAAATTTATTATCTTTTTTTACAATAATAATACCATCGATGAAAAATTTTCTAAAATATATAGTCCAGTCAATATAATGAAAAATATGGGGGGGGGGGGTTGGGGGGGGAAATTGAAGTGGTTTTAGGGGATACTCTGGGATGAATTTCCTATTCTTTCGGCCTCAGGACCGTGTTATAAATTGGGGGGGGAAATTTGATTCAGGAATTTTGGTCGTTTTAGTTTCAGTTTTTCGCTTTAATTTCTAAGTATGAAACCAAGCATATTTTGTCCATCCATTTCCATCTTTCTAGAGTCAAGAGTAAAATGGTCTTCGAAGACTTCAATCACAAACTGAGATATACAGCCTATAGACAATCTAAAAAATAATTGACTTTTGAATTTTAGGAAAATTTTGTCTAACTTTGACCGGCCGTATCTCGGCCAAATCTGGATGTGGTCTGCAAATTCCTTTTTATGTACCAAATTTTAACAATATGCTTAATGCTCTACAACTTTGCATAGGACTATATTAAACAAAAATGCTTAATTTACGAAATATAAGCGAAAAACTAAAAAAAGTTCAAAATTCTTGAGAATTCTCCCCCCCCTCCCCCACCCCCCCCCCAAGTTAGCAGGTCGAAAACTTAAGATAGACCTCCTAGAGTACTCCCAAATAACCTTTAAAAATTTCATTAACTTAGTAACATTTTCCCGGTAAAAAGTTATATCGATGATAAATACTAATAATATTGACTTACAATTAATTTAGAAAAATAGACACGAGGTCACAATTGATCAAAAAAATCATGATTTGATGAAAAATTTTGTAAAAATACTTTGCTAAAACTGTTTAAAAAATCTGCCCCCCCCCCCCCCTCAAGAAATTATATCTTCAAATTTGAGACAGTTCAAGTCTTATCTATAAATTAATAAAAATTTAGAAATTAATTATTTATTAGTGTATCTCTACTTGTTGGTAATCATTCTTTCAAATTTGGACAAAAATTATTACATTCAGATATTAAATAATTAATAGGGAGATATACTTACATCTCCGGTGATCATCTTAATTGGCTTAGGCCATCTAATTGGCCGGCATTTATTTATTTATTTATTTTGGTATCGATCTTTCCCTTCTAGCTTTTAGCGAGGAGGGTGGGGGGGCGAAGAATCGCGAGTGCGCATGCATAGAGGAGGTGGGTGGGGGAGGGAGAGGGGAGAGAGCGATGGAGGGGAAAAGAGCGCTGGTCTTCTCTCGCCGGTGAGTCATTCAGTTGTGAGGCAGCCGGCCGGCGAAGCGTTTGACGGCGCATACTGCCATGTGTTATATACTATGAATGAATGAAAAAATAATCTTATGACATGTTGCCACCGAATATCACCTCGAATCTCTTAAATAATAATCACCTGATGGTACGAAACGCCAATCGAACTGCTCATGCTACAACTACAATCATCGGCTTGAATAAGAACAAATGTATTCGACGATATGCTGAAGTCGGCCAGTGGAAAAAACGGTCAGTTGATTATATTATTATTGAAATTATCTTACAAACAGGTTAATTTTATTTTTATACTGGTTTATATTTGTCAATCATTAGGTGATAGAAACAAATAATGTTTATGTTAATAAAATATTTATAATGCTGTTTCAATTCTGACATGATTCTCTCTCACTGTCATAATGGAAATCATTATAAATATTCTACGTTGGGGATTGTTATATGGCTATATCATTTAATAATAATAATCACCCTATCTCTGAAAATATTAAACCAATTTTGACTAATAAAATTCTAGACGGACCCCCATTCTAAATTAAACAATACTTTCTCTCTATATATATTTTACCTTTAGTGTAAGAGAAAGTAAAAATTACCGAATAAAAAATTTGTTTTTAATTAGTAAAAATAATTCATAAGAAGAATGGTTTAATTAATAAATGTCATTTATTAATTAAAAAAAGACTATTATTTCATTTAAGCGACGTTTCGGTATTCTTCAATGCTTGTAAATTCTTTGACGACTGAAATGTTACTTTGGGTTGTTTACATTAATTGAGAAAAATACTCTATAAATCCTTCGTTTAGATTCGTCATTTATCACAGCATCTTCTTTAGATTATTCTTACTTTCTCTTACCCTATATATGCAATATATATAGAGAGAAAGAATTACGATCATGTCTAAAATTCGATGTCGAGATTTTTTTAATTGTATGATTTTTTTTGCTGCTTCTGTACTTGGTCTTTCCTAATTTATAACATCAACAGTAACTTCTCTTCGGATTATTTTTTTTTTTTAAATACTCAGATACTAACAAGTTGACTAATAATGCCGTTATCTCACTAAAGACAAAACATTTCAACACTTGAGAGTTTCTTTCTAATTCTTTTGGCATCACATTTCTTTATTTTCCTTGACACCTTTTTTTTTATATAATAAAAACATTCATCTTAATTTTTGAACTGGACCAAAGAACTTATTTAATGAAATAAATATTGATGAAATTCAGAATGTGTCACAAAACATGAATTTTCATTCATTATACATCGGGTATATTAATAATAAGTCTTTATTTGATTGATTTAAACATCTCAATACTTCTATAATCGCGCTTGTTCATCTGTCTTCGATAATGATTTTCAAATAAAATATCATAAAGCACTTTAATAGAAAAATTAATTAAACCAGAAATTCCATCTAGGATGGAAAGGAATTAATTTTTGAAAATTCCAGTTCGGTAATTGCTTTTAACACCCGATTACAAGATCTCGAATAGACTAATCTAAATGATAATTTTGAATTCCTTCAAATAATAATAAAAAAAATCAATAACTTAACTAATCCCTAAAAAAGAGTATTCTAATTAGGGTTTTGTTCTCCGTCATTCATTCTCGAATATATAATTAATATTCATTCGTTAAACCATTTGACTTGTGCTTAGGAAATTTTAAAAAATAAATAAATAAATTGACTCATTTGGACCGACGCATCTCTTATTCTTTATTCGTGGTAAAGGAAAAGCAGGAGAGAAAGATGAATGGATTTTCCTTGTATTATTTGAAAAGGATTGCAAAAGCAATTGTTCTTCCAATTATTTTCTAAAAATTTTTTCCATTTTTTTTTTTTTTTTTTTTCTTTTTATCAAATATATTTATCTTAATTTGTTATGTGCAGGCATTTTATAAATTTCTATTTCAAAATATTAAAATAAACTCAGATTTATTGAACTACAGTAGAGTCTTGCTAATCTGGACTTCCGGCTCACCGGCTAATCCGGCTTATTGAAAAGGGATATAGAACAAAAAAAAAAACGTAATTTAAGAAAACAAAGTGTACAGATTTTTTTCAAGAGATAAATATGTATGCATTATAGGCCTTTTTTTTTTTTTTTTTTTTTTTTTTTTTTCCCCTCCCCCCCCCCCCCCCCCCCCCCTCCTCCCCCCCTCGCCTTCTAAAAATTAAAAAATAATCATATTTATATAATAAATATATATTTTTTTTGTTGGAGATTATTTTTATTTATATTTTTTTGAATAAAAAAGGAAAAAAAAAAACATCAGACACCCGGGGGCCCGAACCCCCGGCGTTGGAGATAAAAAGTTCACCCCCACCCCCCCCCCCCCACCCCGAGGGCCATTATAGGCTTATAGTATTATGTATAAATTTTATATGTTTCGGGTAATCCGGCATAGGGCCGGTCCTGTTTAGGTCGGATTAGCAAGCTTCTACTGTAATTTGTAATCTTTTTCGGTAATTCGGTTCATTTATACTACTCTCATATTTATTTAAAAATTGCCAAATAATGCAAAATTCTTCGGCTCCAATACGGTTTTTTTTTCCTCAAATCTCAGACCCCGCCCAATTTTTTATATTTTCTTTTGGGGTCTTAAAGTTGCCCGACTTTGCTCGTTGCCTGTGTTTGATAGGTCATATCGCGTCCCCTGAAATCGAACCAGGAATTTCGCTGCCAACGGAAAGGATCGAGTCGATGGGGTGCGATATGCTCAATTAAACACAAACTCATAATTTTGAATATTGTCTTCTCACAGAAGCTCTTTTCACAATTTGAACAATGCTTCTGTTCTCGTTTTGAGCGTAAAATTTATTTAGATTGCAAAATATGAGCGGAGCCTAAAAAAATACCCTGTTAGAAAAAAAAAAAAAAACTTATAATCACTCACTCACATAGATTGCTTTTAAACTTTATTACCATATTCGGATATGAATTGGAAATATAACAGCTATATAAAATCATGTCTGTTATATATCAGAAAATATTCTGATTGACGATTCCAAAAAGAAAAATGAATTTCACAAATGAGGCATGTCAATCTTTTGAATGGAATTTTATTAATGATATTGAATTTTTTTTTTTTTTAATTTACTAAATATCAAGAACTGTCTGATTTAAAGAGAAATTTGTTATTATTGACTTAGGTCTATAATTCAATCCAAAGAAATTTATATATCTTTTTTTTCAACCCAGCTACAGAGGCCATTTAGGGGTAAATAAAATTATATATATACAAGTACCGATGGCTTTCCACACGCTTATTGCTCGGGGTCACCAATCCCGAGCTTTCGCCGCACTTGGTTGGCATCACTTAATCGTCCCTGTTGCTCTTCTCCGTTGCCAGGCATTTATATATCTTAATTTAATAATTATTGACGATAACTCGTTGGCGATCAACGTCCTTTTATCTGGATGTTTAGGTCTATTTATAAAAGTGAAAGCAGATTATATAAACTTACATTTTTTTTATCCATTGTTATTAACCCATTTGATAAAATTTTATTTATTTTAGTATTTAATTTATTATTATCTAGAAAAAAAAGAAAAAGTTTTTTTTTTTAATGATATCGATATTATCGCTATTTTTTTATATCTGATTTACTGAACCTTGGATTACTTTGACTCGTCCGTTTTTTAAGCGGATTTGTCATTCATTTTGATTCCATTTTTATTAAAGATTTTTCATGTCGAAGAATTTTGATCGTAGTGGTATACTGACGAGAGATTCTATTTCTCTTAACAACTTTTGCTTGCTTGGTGACCAAATATAAAATAAAGCTGCATAATTTACTTATTTCTTTTATTTAAATTATTTGTCTTTGACGGGGTGGCGACCACGAGTTTCCCGAGCCTAGGCTCCAACTTTCTCACTCTATTTCATAGACTTTTATCAGTCTCATTTCTTTTAAATACGCATACGCTGACACCGAAAATACGGGATTATCTAAAAGACAGATGATTTTTGTTGCTCCTGAATCTTGCCAATTACTCTTTCAGGAGACAGGATTTTTCTAAATGATCTTTGAATCATTAAAAAAAATATTTTTTCTGAAAAGAATAGAAAAATAATAATTTTTTAATCATTTTCATTTAAGATATAGGCTATATTTTTTTTTATTCTTAGAAATAATTCCAATATTAAAATTGTTCATAAGATAGGATTGATTTTTTTTCCTTTTAATTATTAAGATAAGATAAATGAATAAATAATCACATTAAAAAAAATTTGGTGTGACTTGTTGCATAGCAAACAATTTTCTCTTACCTTCGCTAATCGAAAGTTGTGTTCTGGGCTATCATCTGTCTTTTTAAGGGTCACTAGTACTCCATGTGTGCGTTCTTAAATAAAACTGTTCGTGTTGGTAATATAAATATTATCCAATTTTTATAGGTAGGGAAGGGCTGATTGAGTCTGGTGCTAGTTATAGGAAAAAAAATTTTATACCACGTTGCCACGGTAAAATTTTTTATCTTAATCCTTACCTTCTATAAATGGGCCCCATCAACCAAAGGGCGTTGTTGAGAAAACCCTCTACATTACTTCTATCTGCATATAGAATATATACAAGTATTTTCTTTAAATTCAAAGAAAATATTAAATCAGAGATTGTCAAAAATGTCAAAGAAATAAAATAAAAAAAAGTCTATAATAGTATTCGTGGTAAGGAAAAAAATATATTGGAAACAAGTGTTGAGTGAGTGACTGCGTGGGGGTGGAGGTGGAGTAGAAAGTTTTTCCTTTTTTTTTTTCAATCCTCCATAACGTGTCAAACGACAGAGAGACGCAATTTGCATGCCAGCAACCAAATATAAAATCCATATAGCCTACTTTGACTTTAATCGAATATTTCAAGTAGCAGAAATTAAATGAAACGGAATACGAAAACAAAAAAATTGAATATTTTATGGTATATTATTAAGGGGGAGTAGGGGTACTTAAAACGTAAACGTACTTAAAAAAAAAAAAAAAAAAAAAAAAAAAAAAAACTAGACTATTATAACGAATTTTTCAATGCGGTTTTTTAAAAAATGAATTAAATTCATAAGGGTTTATTAATTAATGATGTTTATTATGTAATGATTATTAGAAAATTATGAAAATTAATTTTTTTGTTATCAAACAAATACAGAAAAACAAACTGTTACAATAATTTAAAATTTTTTTAAAATTTAAAAATGTATTTATTATTTAATAAAGGAAAATTTATAGAAAGTTTAGATGATTTATTTAAAAATTATCTGTCAAATAGTTCAGCAGTCTTGCAAAAGATGGCAGTCTAGTCAAACAGCCGGTATTATCAGATCCCCTATTTGCCTATATCTGGCCTATATTTATATATTTTTATTCTTTTATAAATGAATACATAATATTTTTTTTTAACTCTCACATTTTTTTCTCATTCACACACACATGTTCTCAGTCTTATTGGAAATTTAGGCCTTATTCGACTTAATACGATAACCGTTATTTGTATAATATAATAATATATATACAGTATATTTGGGTCCAGGCATTCTTATTTAAGCCATTTGGTATTCAAATGGCTTAAATAAATTCCTCGGATTGCCTGGGATCCGAACCCGCAACCCTCGGTGTATGTAGGCCTACTGATGATATACTGTAGAAGGCAGGCGCGCTTCCAGCTACACCAAGCCCGAGGGCGATACATAATATATAGGCCTGATAACAATTTCTAAAGTATTCATTGTTAAAAATCAATGAAAATCAACGAAATTCATTAGATTATTAGCTACCATTCTGACATTTCTTGGCAACTTTTCGCAATAGGTGATTGTTTTTTTTGTCTTACTTTTTAAAAATTATAACGCCATCTTATCTGCAAAAGCATACGTAACGCGCCTACTCCCCTATTCAAAAATCTTTCCTCAAAATTTATTGAAATATTTTATTTTTCTACCTCTCGCTCATTAATTAATTTGGGATAAAAATTAACTTTTTCTCTAATCATCATTGCTTGTCGTTATTTCTATGAAAAAATTTTTTATTTATTTATTTTTTTAATATGAAAATTAACACTTCATTGATTTCTCAATAAGGCTAGAATACAATTATTTGTATTCATTTTGTCGCATTAAATTCATATAATATGAACACTCGCATGACTATTATTGAAAAAACAATTCAATTTCAACGAAGTTTCGTTTATCTATTTCCATTTTCTCTCACCATAATATATTTATGTATATTATTTGGTATTATTAAAATGACCCTATCATTCAATACAAATTTGAGACCCTAGCTCGCCTTTGAGTTAATAGTTTTCAAAATAAAAATAGGAATTATTTTCAAAAAGAAAAAAAAAAGGTTTATTTTTATACACAATTTCTTGTCTCTCCTCCCCCTAAAAATTTCTTAATTACCCCTCTGGCAATATTATTTTGATTATTTTAAAACTAAATCTATTTTTCAATTATTATTTATTTATTTTTTATTTTTTCTCTTATCACCAGATAGGAATTTTAATGAGAATTATGATGATGATAATTTTATTTTAATTAAAGGAAATTCGTTATCATAATTATTTTGGAGTAATCACCAGGGATCAAACTGTAGTTTCCCCCTACCTCCACTAATTCAAAAATTAAATAAAAATAATCCTTTGATTATGATATTTAAATGGATTTATTGATATTTAAATGGATTTATTAAACCTAGTATTTTCATTTTGGGGATTTTTTTAAAAAAACCAATGGCATTTTTTTTAATGATTTTGTGGTCGCTCGGTATAAATAAATTTAGTCTTTCTACTAAAGAAAATTAATTAAAAGATAGCCTAGGGGGATACGATTTTTTTTGGTTGATTGTAGTACATTTGCATGAAAAGAGAGCAACAAAACAGCTAACTGCCATAAGACGTAAACAATAATGAGATGTAAATACAATGCAACTAACAAAAAAAGAGAGAGAAAGATGTAAAATGTTTAACAAACCTGGTTGAATGTAAATATGAAGGCAAGAGAGAGAGATGTTGGTGGTAACAAGAATAATTAAAATTCACTTCTGCTTGCGAAAAATTAATGCAGCAGACACGCTGCTTAATCATCGAATTTTATGAATCAAAAAATAATCTCTTCAAATTGGCTATTTGAGAGAAAGGAGTAAGGGAGTGGGGGATGACGTCTTGGTGTGTGTTGCAGTCTTGTTTTTTTGATAAACCAAAAGAGATAAAAAGGCATTCCTCGCCATTTACTCAAATATCAGTAAGACTTAACAGACAGTGTTTTCTTTCTTTTTGTCCATTCATTCGTTAATAGCCAGATGAGATTGGTCTGGAGCCAACTGGCAGATGATAAAAATTTCCTAATTTATTTATTTATTAATGATGACAGAAACAAAATAAAACTATTGACCTTATTCAAAAAACGATGAGAAAATCTTAATTTTTTTTTATATTACAGCAAGTATTTTCTTATAGGCGGAGTCAAAGAAAAAAAAAAAACTTTCGGTAGCAAAATGTATTTTATTAAAGCCGTAACAGGCTGACGTTTCAGCCTCTTGTCTTGTCTAGGCTGTCTTCAAGAGCCAATAAAGCCACACAGAACCGAAACATCGCCCTGGTTCGGCTTTAATAAAATACTTTGGACTGCAAAAAGTCCTGAAGTGTTTTTTGACTCCGCTTCAACATTACTTCCAAATTGCCACAAAGACATAGCAAAAAATTAATGATATCAAGACACAAGACTAGCGTATTTTCTTATAAAATCCGAACATATAATTAACTTTTAATTTATTTAAGTACCGGTATTTAAATATTCAATTCGAATTCGCCGTCGTCTCTAAGGTTCCATCTCTTTTGTTGACTATCATCTGATAAAGGTGGAAAGACGTGACCGAAACGACTATTTATCCTATAATGACCAGTAATCACATGCAGCCAGGAAGAAAATAAAAACAAAAGGAGAAGTATAGAAGGGGAACTCAACTGCTGGAACTGAGAAGATGCCTGTTGAGATTAGACTTGAAAGTCTGAAGATTGTAGGCTTTGGGGAAGATAGACGCAGGGAGCTTGTTCCAATCACGGGAAGTCATGGGGACAAAGGAAGATTGGAATTGGTCGTGATCTGAACAGCATAGGGATGCTGGGACGATGCCTCTTGTGTTCAGTTAACATTTCGAGAGCAATCCTCTATCATCTTCAGGCAAAAAACAAAATGCTAAAACATCGGATGCTGATTAGATTTACATGCAAACATTGATAAAACTATATTTCTGTATCAATATAAAATTCGGATTAGTAAGCTATATATTTTATTATTACATTAACAATGTGAACTTTAACGTTTAAATGGCTGCCTACCTTCACTCATAGTCTTCATATTAATGATTTTTGAGATAACCAAATGCTTAGCTATTTGTTCATATTGCCAGCTAGGGAAATGAATGCCTCACTAACTTGTAAGTCAAACAAGCCATGCTTTAAATCCTTTGATCTGTATTACTTTAAATATTCAAACTTGACATGAGGTTCCATGCATATTTTGATTAATTTAATTATTACTTCAAAGTTAGTTTCAAACATACTCTTAGTTTTTTTTTTTGTCATTTAACTCCAGCACACCATATGTAAAAGTAAACATGTTTTTATATTTTTTTGTTTTATGTGTGTTGTGCAAAACTCTTAAACATAAAAACCAAGTGTAGTGAGTGTAGTTATTAAAGAGAGCAATATCGGAAACATTTGGCACATAGACGAGCCATCCTTTATTGTATCAGTGTGTTGGTTATCGTTTCATTAGATGTTTAGACTCTTTTTTTTTGGCAAGAATCTTTTTCCTCTTCAAAGAACATCATAAAGAGAAACTTTAAGTATTTTAAGTTCATTTATTAAACTATAGAAAGTATCTAAGATATCGGGATTTATTACACTTTAATTAAAACAAGGAAAGGAATAATTATTATTGTAAGTTTTTTTTATTTCTCAAGAATAATATCATAAAAAAAAAAAATAAAAATCATCGAGGCATCGAAACGAAAATTATTTATTTATTATGTTATATTATAGAAATCGGATTTGATTTGAAAATTTTACTTTTATTTATTCGTTCTTTTTCTATATCTAGTCGCTCTCTTGGCAATTTATAAAATTTGATAGGGTTTTGCACTCAATTGGAACGAGCCATTCGCTATAACTATATATAGATCTGCTTGTTTATTAATTTTTTTTCGCTAACAGTTATTTCGTGCTCGAACTACTGTTTTCCTCCATTCTGTTTTTATTTCCAAATATGTTTTTTTTTTTTTATTTATTTATTTTAAGATCTATTTCTGCATCAAAGATCATTTAGACTCCATCCCTATTAATTTCGAAAAGCCTTTAGAAGACCATACACAACCGAGTTACTCGAGGAGGCAAGAGATGGCGTTAGTTTTTCCCATAGGAATTCGAGGGATTTATTCCATTTCATTTGAAAGGTTCCAGCTAATTAATTAAGGATGAAAAATTAATTATTTTTTAACACAATGATTACTAATTTAATTATTTATATGATATAGAGCGAATTTTTTTAAAATATCTTTTCTTTAATGCGATTAATCTAAAAAAAAAATTCATTTTTTCGAAAATCAAAAAAAGGGCTTCTATAACTTGTAGATATTTTAAATAGCTTTAATTTAAAAAAAAAATTTAGGTCGATAGCTTCAAAATTGTGGCTGCTGGAATCTCCCGAAATTAGCACCCTGAGACGCGCACCTTAAATAAAATCATCGGACTGCCTGGGATCCGAACTCTCGACTCTAGGTATACAAGGCAAGCGCGCTACCATCTACGTCAAGCCCGAGGACGAAGTATGGATTATGATTCGTTTTTATTTGCTCTAAATAGGATTGAATAGAGAAGGGTAGTTTTGAATTTCATTAATTTATTCGTATAAATCAAAATTCCAGATAAGATTCTTATCCTCTTAAAAATAATTAACTTACATTACCCTGCCAACTAATTCTGTAGTAGTAAATTCGTAAATAAAATGATACAAAAATAATTATAATCACCTCATTTCATCTCATCCCATCCAAAGATAAAATAATTTTTAACCAATGATAGCATTGCAAATTTTTCTGCTCCTTTACTCCAACCGGATGCTCTCTCCCTGCGAGACATTGATATTGATTCATGGCCTAACTAAAGATAAAAAGCCGAAGTTCTTTAATTAGACTTATCAACGATGCCATTCAATGATTTCTTCTTAAGGTAATATCTCTCTCCGCATTTATAATAATTAACTTGATAATATTTATTTGTTCTACGCACCAAATTTTTCGCTATTAATTAAATGTCTCTGCTGGATGCTTTGCACATCTGCCGCTGCATTTCTAGGCCATTCAAGCGAAAGTGACTCAACGTGACGTGATGTGACGGTCCGGTTGCAATCTAGATTCATCTCATCCTCCAATTTAACATTTATTTCCTCATCTACTCTACTCTAAAACACACACACGCAAATCCTGAATGGGCATTCACGATTTTCAGGACACAACCTGTCCTATCATTGAATTCATTATCATATTTTAAAAATAAAAAAGACTTGTCTAATATATAACTTTTTTAAAGGACGGATGGAATTAGAAATAGGAGTTGGAGAATTTCGATAATTAAAGAAACTAGAAATAGAAAAGGGAAGCAAACACCTTGTTGATATTTATTATTTTTTAAATAGACTTTTCCATTCCTGAAAAATAGGTCTCTTTACATTTTAAAATAAATTTTTTTTTTTTGTAAAGAGCTGATAAAATTAGAAATAGTATTTTTTAAATTATTTTTTATTACTTTCTCTTGCCTATATATTAACAGTTAAAGAAAGAATGTTGTGGAATTATGTCAAAAATTGTCATGATTTTAATTGAAATAAACATTTTGACACAAAATTTTTGTGAGCCCCCTTGAGTCCCGTAAAATGGTTTGTCTTTGTTCAAAATAGAACATGAAAAAAAAGAGCTACAAGGCTGAAATTTTATATTTAACTTAGATATCAACCTGTCAAATAACACGAAACTTTTAAATAAAATCGGTTCAAGAGTACTAGTACTTTACTGATGTACTTTTTCAGTTATTTTCGATTTTTTTTTAAATTCGCTTTAACAATTTTGATTTAAATTCATAAATCAATTTTTTTTTAAAGCTTTTTAAATTGTTTATTCTCGTTTTGCTTTCAAAATTGTTTGAAGCACACTTAACTCTTGTACTTCAAAGGAAAAATGAGAAATGAGACATACACAGAACACAACTTTCAATTACAGAAGGTAAGCGAAAGTTGTGTCCTGTGTGACCAGTCACACCAGATTCATTAAATTTCAGAACATCAATAATTTTACAGAAAGTTTCCACCTTAAAAAATATTAATAAGGTTAGCGGATGTCAGCCAGGAAAAATTAAATCTGATAAAAATACAATCAATTTCTATCAGATTTTCTTTATTTGATTGCCGACGTTTCGGACGCCAGTCGCACCCTTCCTCAGAACAATCAATTGTCAAGGAGAAAATACAGATGGATGTATTAGGTACTTGAACGAAAACTGAAATCGGTAAAGTCCCTAATACATCTATCTGTATGGATTTTTTCCTTGACGATTGATTGTCCTGAGGAAGGGCGCGACTGGCGTCCGAAACGTCGAAAATAAATTAAAGAAAATCTTATAGAAATTAATTGTATTTTTATCTAATTCAATTTTTCCTGGCTGCAATCCACTATCAAGTTAAACAGCCATATTCTTCATCATCTTTAAAATATTTATTTTTAGACTCCAAATGATTGTGTTTTTGAAATTTCGAAATTTTGGGCATAGTTTAAATAAAAGTTTTTAGATCCTTAATCATTATTAAGAATGAATACACTCTCTAGGGTTATAAGTAGTGACTGAATTTTTATTTCTCTTTATAGTTTTGTTTAATTTTTCCTTAAGCCAATTAACTAGGTTTAAGATAAAGACATTTGCGAGATGAGTTTGGTTTGATCTTTGTGCGGCCCTAAGATTGAATGATAGAAAGTGAAGTTTTTTCTGAGGTTCTACAACCGTTTATAATTAAAATAGAAATAACCAAAACATTTATTTCTTTTTAATCTGGAGATGGTTGTCAATATCAAAACACCAAGCTGTGATGATTTTTTTTCCATTCTCTTCTAACGTTCCTTTTCATTTTTTCAAGCACTTAGCTTAAGCAAAAAAGAGAACCCTTTCATCGCCTCTAATATACAATACAATATATCAAAGGTTTCGAAGGGTTGACTTATTTCTCTATCCGGATTAATATTTTTCCTAATATCCTCTTCTCTTTTTTTTTTATTGGGCCTTAACGGACTCGAATCTAATCCGGAAACCCTTCAAAGATTAATCTTCTCACAAGATGAAGCCTTTCGAAATGAAAAGCTAAAATTCAATTGAGTTAATTTGATTGATCAAAAGTTTTTATTAAAGTTTATTCATTTTTTTTTAATAACAAAAATCACTGTTTTCAAAATATTTCTTAAATCAGAAGACTAGGTACATGTGGACCTCTTGGGCGTCGATGAAATTAGGAGATTGAATGGTTTCAATGATTTTTAAATTCTATCTAATTTTCCAACCAAACATTTTGGATAATAAGAGTTTTAATTTTTAAGCTGTGTGAGCCATGCCTTATTTCGATAAATATATATATATTTTTTCTATTCGAATATCATCTCACTTATGTATCTATAGATACTCACATAACTCTGTTAATGCCAACATTAACATAATATATAGCCTATTATTATATTATGTAATGTTAGCAGGATACCAACAACAATTTAATGATATTTGTGTATTACAATGTATATTATAATATAAATTTACGGGGGGGGGAGAATTGAATAACAAAATATTTTTTCAAGTGGATCAAGAATTGTGAATTTCTGATGAAAATATTTCAAATTACAAATTAGGTCTATTGAAAACAAAGGAAACAATTTTCAAATAAATATCTAATCTGACAGGACTCGGGCTTGGCCCTTTCCCCTGGACCCCCCTCAGATGGCTCTGGGCCGCCTGCGACCGACCCTCGCCTTTTTTTGAACACTCACACTTTTTCCCATTCACACTCTCAGTCACACACACACAGTCAAGTCTTTTCGGCAACTTAGGCCAGATAAGATTTTATACTCATTATTTTAGTAATTATCTATTGGGGGTCCAGGCATTCTTATTTAAGCCATTTGGTATACAAATGGCTTAAATAAAATCATCGGACTGTCTGGGATTCGAACCCGAGACCCTTGATATACAAGGCAGACGCGCTAGCAACTACACCAAGCCCGAGGGCTTTGTCTTTTCTTAATTATAAAAAGAAAATTATTCCCATCCAGTACATGCTTGAGGATTTGTTCACATTCATAGAACACATAAATGCAAAGAATATTACTCTATACATTTCCTATGGGAAAAATCGTAACTTTAGGAATTAATAACTCAAAAAGTTAAGAAATTTTGGGATGAAAATAATTTTCCTATAATCCATAGAAGGTCCTCTTTAAGTATATTCAATTTCGTTTCAAAATTCCAACGGCAACGTCGACAGATTTTTACTTTACCTTGGCTTACTCCATTCCATACATCTATATAAATTAATTTAATTAATAATTTATTAAGTGACTCAATGGTACTATAGAACTCTGATATTTCACTCTCTCGATGAAGCCTGTGGATGAAGCACTCAAATTTTTTCTAGTAAATATTTGTTATTTCAAATAATCCAATTTTCTTTTATCAACCCACAAATGATGTTGCAACAACACGTTGCAATTCCAAGTTCACGATTTCCGGCTGCTAATATAAACTAGGTCTTATTATATTACGATTTTTTTAAAATAACGTATAATTTTTATTTTCCGGTTAAGGTTCATTGAATTTCAATTAAAACTTCCTCTTATTAATAAAAAAAAATTATAATTTTTTATTTTTTCTATTTGTTTAAGGTCTTTTTCGGCAAGAGAAGCTAATGTCTTCTCTCTTAGTCTTAGGTCACGGACAAAAAAAATTATTATATTGATCTCTTAAATAAATCAAAGAAAAAAATCTTTAGCTGAAGAAATATGCTTTCTAACCGTTTATTCAAAATAATTATACCTCTTAAGACAGACGAGTTATTCGAGCCGATAACGAGCAATTTTTCAAGTGGTTTTATCCAACTTTTTCGTGCATGCTACCCTATTTTGCTCCTATACCTGATAGTAAGGCTGAACGCCCACCAATTGAGCAAAAACGTTTTGGACTAATTCTGCTTAAAACCTTTTTTTCATTGCTTTTCTATGGGTCAACGCAAACCGAAGAGGCAAAACACAATTGGATTGATTCGACATCATTGAACAAAATGTTTTGCCATTAAGCGTTTTGCTCAATCGGTGTGCGTTGGTATTGAGCAAAACGTTTTGCTCTTGGACAAAACGTTTTTGCTCAATCGGTGTGCGTTGGTATTGAGCAAAACGTTTTGCTCTTGGACAAAACGTTTTTGCTCAATTTTGCTCAAATGTGCGTTGGCATTGAGCAAAACGTTTTACTCTTGGACAAAACGTTTTTTTTCGAAAACGTTTTGCTCAATTGGTGTGCGATCAGCCTAAGACGTCACGTCAAAAAATTATTTATATTTTTTTTTAAGTCTTAGGCATCGAACACCATATAGAGATTTTTAATGTTTATTTTTTTACTTTCTCTTACCTATGTATATATGTAATATATATATAGAGAGAAAGTATTGGATTCATGTCAAAAATTCGATGTCGAGATTTTGATGGATCTTCACGTTTTGAGGTCCCCTGAATCCAAAAAAGTGGTTTTCGCGACATGGTCTGTCTGTGGGTGGGTGGGTGGGTGTGTGGGTGTGTGGGTGGGTGTGTGTTCAATTTTAAGCATGAAGGAATTGAGCTACGAGGTTGAAATTTTATATTTAACTTAAACACCCACCGGTACCGGAAAAATAAGCTTTTAATCAAAATCGGCCAAAGAGTACTAGTACTTTACTGATGTACTTTTTCAGTTTTTTTCGATTTTCTCAAAATTTGCTCCAACGATTTTTTTAAATTCAAAAATCAATTATTTTTTAGATGCTCTTTAAAATGTATATTCTCATTTTGCGATTGAAATCTTCTGAAGACCACTTTACTCTTGTATTTCATAGGGAAGATAGGAGAAATGGTTGCCATGGTAACAAAATATAAATATTTTCCCATACTTATAAATTTTACATCTGAATTCAAATGTTCCGTACTGTCGGGAACTAAATATATGTCGACACAAAAAATCTGGTGTGACAAGCACAGAACACAACTTTCGATTACCGAAGGTAAGAGAAAGTTGTGTGCTGTGCGCCAGTCACACCAGATTTTTTATAATTAATTTTATCAGCATTTGTATTTTAGAATATTTTTAAAATATTTGACCTTTTAGCTAACTATAGTTAAATAATCAATCCACCTATCGGTATTCAAGTATTTACTAATTATAGTCTTTTATTCCTCAATTTATCACGGAACTGGTCATTTCCCGTCAAGCTTTTGAAACTTGAACGAAGTAATTTGAGAAATTCAAATAAAAATATTTGATAAATTATAAATATAAAGATAGAATGATATTCAACTTTTATATCTATTCATATTTTCTACATTTTTTCTTCGCTCTTTTCTAAAATATAAACACAAATCCTTTCTTGTGTTATCTGATATTCATCCTTTCTTTATCTAAATAGCTGTCCAATTATTATAGTAAATGCGTTGAAGCGACAAATTTTTAACCAAAAGAATGCTGAATCGGGTTCTTTCTTGGTATGCGAAAAAAAACCGAGGCTCCGCTCTTTTTTTATTAACAAAATTTTTTTTTTTTTTCAATTTCTAATAAACAAAATTCATCATTTAATCTTAGATTGGATTTAAAAATATCATTAATGAAGAAAATAGCTGTGTTGAAATCAATCACAGAAATTAAGAGGAATGCAGCCAGGTAGGAAGCCTCTATTATTAAATCAAACTCTATTAGAAAACGTTTCGGCCAATTTGATTGTGTCACCTTCAGTTGTATAAGTTTTTTTTTTTAATAGAGTTGTTAGCCTATGCATAAAATAAGGCTTTTGTATATGACTGTTTTAACAACTCTATTTAAAATAAAAACTTATACAACAATCAAATTGACCGAAACGTTTTGTAATAAAGGAGTTTGATTTAATAATAGATGCTTCTTACCTGGCTGTATTCCTCTTCATTTCTGATTTGAAAATGTTTTTTAAATGAACGTAGAAATTCCATCACAAAGAATCTTTTAAAAAATCTATTTCGATTTTATTTCAATATTTCCATAATTTTTACTTTCTGTATTCTGTGTCTATGTGTGTCTGTCTGTGAACAAAATATTTCAAGAACGAAAAGATCTAGGAAGTCGAAATTTTATATTTAAGTTAGGCTCCTCTCTGGCCCGTGACACGATTCTTTTGAACAAAATCGACCAAAAAGTACTAGTACTTTACTAATGCACCTTTTTAATTTTTTTCCATTTTCTCAAAATTTGCACTAACGATTTTGAATAAAATTTAAATTTTTTTAGATGCTCTTTAAAATGTGTATTCTCATTTTGCTCTCAAAATTGTTTTAAGACCACTTTACTCTTTAACTTGATAGGAAAGATAGAAGAAATTGTTGCCATGGTATAAATAAATATAAATATTTTCCCACGTTTATAAATTTTACATCTTAAATTTTAATATATCGGTGGAAACTAATTATATCTCGACACAAAAAATCTGGTGCTACAAGCATATTACACAACTTTCAATTACCGAAGGTAGTCCGTTTGGCCAGCTGGCATCACAAAATTTTTAAATATTAAATTTGTTCCATTAATAAATAACTCATAAAAGTTTTAATTAAATGGTTTTGAAAAAGGTTTGGATAATGCTAATTAATTAAATTAAAATTTTTATTTTTATTTTGCCATTTTGGCTGCTGAGGGGGTTTAAACGTATTACATATATTTATCAATCAATTGTACTGATATCTACCGGGGGACGTTCCACTTTTTTTTTTTATTTATATAGTTGAGAAAAAAATTTTATTTTGGTGAGAGAAAAACTAATTTGAAGCTGGTTCTGAGGGGATCCCTCCTTCTTAGCATAAATTAGGTTGGATGAAAGGATCTGACAATGTTGTGAGTGGGGAGATAGAGCCATAGGGGTTATTGATATGAAATTAAATAACTTGAAGGGGTGACGATAGATAGCGATGAACAGAGAATGCAATCTCCGTGTACAAAAGTACCTCGGCAAAGGAGTATTTAATATTTTAAATATTTGAAATGTCTTAAATCTCTAAAGGGTTGAACAAGTGTCAGAGATTGAGATGTGTCTCTGTATATATAAAGACTGTAAAATTGATAAATTGTAGTTGAATGCCAAATCCATCACTGGAGTGTCTATCTAACTTCGTAGAGAGAGAGAGAGGAGTGATAAGAGAGAAAGAGAGAAATGTCATTGTCAAGATTGATGGAAAATTGAATTGGCATTCAGAGAGAGGGGAAGTTTTTGCTCGGTTTTTTGCTGGTTCAGGGCTTAGACAAGAATCAACGAGACGGATATCACCTGCACAGGCACACATTCAGACAATGGGACCCGCATCCTCAAACCAAATGCATTAGAAGTGCTTTAAATTTATTACAAAAGGAAATTAATCCTATAAGGAAAAGAGAAAAGCTTAAAAAATTCACAAGTAAAAACTGACGATTAAAGAAAATTTCGCGTCCAAAGTTTTTCTTAATTTCTACATGGATATTCAATTTGATTCGGAACTTTATACCAAAGTTTTTTATTCCACTTAATTGGCCTATTTATAAAACTTTTTTTTGCACTTTTCTTTTCATATTGCAATCAATGTCATTATTTTAGTTGAATATGAAATATCAAGTCGATATAATTTAATAGTATGAGAGCAACGATTCGGTGCATTGTCAGATTCACATTTATTCGATAAAAGTTTCTCACAGACGATGTTTTTATGTAATTTTGTCTTTTAAGAAATTTTGTTTTACTTATTATTAGGAATGTTTGGACCTCAACTGTTTGATTACCTATATTTTTCAAGTTATATTTATTATATTTTAATACAGTGCGTTAAGATGATTTAGTTCTACTTGTATAGTCCTAAGATTGAAACATTTTTAACTCATTTTTACTTTCTCTTCCCCTATATATATAGACCTTTAGAGAGAAAGTATTGTGTTCATGTCAAAAATTCGATGTCGAAATTTTTATGGAAATACATGTTTTGAGGTCCCCTGAGTCCAAAAATTTGATTTTTGCAACATAGTCTGTGTGTGTATCATTGTTTCTGTCCCTCCAAAATATCTCAAGAACGAAAAGAGGTTGAAATTTTATATACGGCCTAAGAGTACTAGTACTTTACTGAAGTACTTTTTTTTACTTTCTCTTACCTCTATATATAGTGTTAATATATATAGAGAGAGAAAGTATTGGATTCATTAGTTTTTTTTCGATTTCCTCAAAATTCGTTCCAACGATTTTGATTAAAATTCAAAAACAATTTTTTTTTATGAGGATGTGGCTATATGAGCAGCCAAGGCGAAAAATGAAATAAAAATCTATTTTTTGTCGACGTTTCGAGTGCCGATCGCACTCTTCATCAGGACAAAAATGATGTCAAGTTGTCAGGTTATTTGACATGGCAGTGTAGTAACGTTTTTACCAATTTATATTTTCTTGAAACAGTAAAGAAATTATTTTTTAGTTGCTCTTTAAAATGTAGGCTATTATTCTCATTTCGGCCATGAAATCTTTTGAAGCACACTTTACTCTTGTACTTCTTATAAAAAATTTTATTTTATTTAGACTTATTTATTAAAAATAATTAAAATTTTATACTGTTAAAAATCTTTAAAAAAAACCAAAGGTTATCTTAAAGTTTTTTTTAACCCTTTATTACTTCATAGAAAAGAAAGGAGAAATTGCAACAAAATATAAATATTTTCCCATGTTTATAAATACATAATAATAAAAATGTATCGGCGGAAACTAAATATATGTCGATACAAAAAATCTGCTGTGTACCGAAGTAAGAGAAAGTTTTGTGCTTTACGACCAGTCTACCAGATTTTTATTATCAGTGACAATAATAAGAATAGTTGATTTCTTTATTTTTCAAATTTTTATTTCCATATACTGATTTTCAACTTTTATTTTCCATTTGTGGTCAATGGGTGACATTTCACACGCTTGTTTTTTGAGGCCTCCCATTGCCGTGCTTTGGCATAGCTTGAACTTAAATCGTCTATAGTTCAAAACCTCTTGAATTTCTGACAAACCAGAGATTTTGTATTGCAATATTTAGATTTGGTCGATTCTGTGATTCCCCCTAAAGGCACGTGGATTCACCTTTTATTAGCTTTATAAAATATATCTAATTATAAAATAATTATATTCCTTTAGTAAAACATTGATGAAAATCAATCCCCAATTGAATTTTCAAAAATCCTTTCTCTAATTATCGAAACGTGATATCATATTCCAATTTTCCCCCACATTCCAAATGGATCCCGGATCTCTCGTTCCTATTTTTAATTTAAATAAACAAAACATCTGAATGTGGATCTTTTTTTTTAAAGCTTTCATATATATTGACTTTTTATTAAAATATTGTATCGTTGAGAAGGAAGTCAAGACAAGTCAAGGAGGCAAAAGCAAATAAATTTACATCCAAATGGCTTCGATTTGTTTTTATTCTTCAGAATTTATTTACTCTTTTACAACCTGTTTGTTATTATTGATTTTTTTTTCTTTATCTAAAATTTTATTTTGACGTTTTGATAATTTTTCATTAAAAATACAAGCCCTAAATTTAGTTTATATTTGTGTCATTCTTGTTTGATTATCTAATAAATTTGTATATTTGTTTTTGTAAATAATGAATATTTCATTAGGATATTTATTTTTATTGAATTTTCTTTATACAAAATCCATGTAGACGCCCATCAGGGCAAATTGCATTTACTATAAAACATCTGCTTTTATTCCTAGTTAGGCCGCTTAGAGCAGAGTGTGTCCAAGTGATCTTTTTTACATTGTCTTCGTACATTTTTTTAATAAATTTTATACTTTTTTCACAAGTCGAAGCTATAAAGAAGTAATTCGTTTGTGATTATATGCTGGAAGTTAGGCAACCCAAATAGCTTTCCACTACACTCTCAATGTTAGTGAGGGCCTATCTATCCAAGATGTCTCTTTTATCGGGTCCATAAACGAACGATCTCTTATATATAATTCAAATTATTTAATATTTAACAAATCTGATTATGAATTATTAATTTTCATCTTATTTAGAAAATATGATGAGGTTTTAAGGTAAATTGATTCCATCTATTAGAAACTTGATTAGAACAAAAATCTCAAAGAAAATTTTTTTAATACTTTTTTTTAGTTCAAGCAAAAAGTTTTTTTACCGGATAATACGAGGTAAATTTCTATCACAATTCTTAAACTAAAACATGGTATCTTTGCCTATTTAATGCATTTTACTTTTTTTAATATATAACATTTTTACAATCAAAATAATAAAATTTGTCATATATCGATCAACAAATTCAAGATTATTATTTGATATTGCTTTTAAATCATAGTGCAGAACATTATAATTTGATTAAAGATTGTAGCTAGAAATGTTCAAGTATTTATTATAACAGGGTGGTTTTTTTAAATAAGATAAACATTTTCAAAATGATCAAAAACCTATAATTCTTATTCAAATTTATTAAATAAGAATCATTTATGGCTCCTATTAAATAAATCCAGTCACAGAGACACTGAAATTGTTTAGTGGAAAGACTTTTGGGCTGCCTATCTTCCAGTCAACAATTTCTACAAAGGTTTTTTCGCCCCTATGATTTTATTAATTTTGTCTTCTTTCTATTCAAGAAAACATCTACTTTCTATAAACCCCGAATTAATATTATTTTATATCCCGAGTAAAAATGATTAAAAATGACCGAGGGATACACGCCCTCAACAGGTCTGTAGTGAACACTTAGGGACACACAAGGATATACACGCCCACACCAGGGACACACACAGTAGATCGAAAGTGACCAGAAGAAATATGTTTGTCCCTGGTGGGGTCATGTGTATCCCTGGGTGTCCCCGGTGTGGGCGTGTATATCCCTGTGTGTCCCTAAGGGTTCACAATGCAGACCTGCTGCGGGCGTGTGGATCCCTCGACCATTTTTAATCATTTTTATTCGGTATCTAATATACAATAATTCAAAAGCAAAGTTGTTTGGCAAAAGGAAGCTGGTTGTTTCTCCGTTTATGTAATCAAATTCCCCCTCTCTTATTTTTTTTAAATATCTACCGGAACGGATTTTCAAATTAATTAGACCAGATAGAAAATTAATCTCTAGAGTCTCGTTTAGTAAATAAAAACAACATGTATTTTACATTACATGATTTTGAAAGAGAAAAAAAAAGATCATCTCTCTCTCGAAAACTGAGATGTTGTTTATATTATACTCTTTTCCCCTTCCAAAACTCAAATGAAGCTCATCAAGATTATTTAAATGATATCACAGTGGAGACCATCTCTCTTTCATTTTGGAATCAATTTACATAACATATTTGTATTTATTTTATTAAGTGATTATTTTTTTATCACTGAGCTTTTAACGTTTTTGAATGTAATTTATTCAACCTCCCCAATAAAATGAGAACTACTGTACTTCAAAAAAAAAAAAAATATTTAAATGATATAATATTAATATTTGCAAATATCATAAATTAAATGTTATTACTTTTTTTTAGGCTATAAAAATCAGCTACAGGTATATACAGAATTTTACAAGTAGTTGTTATTGTTGAAACTGCTTTTATCTTTCGTTGTGTTTGTTCTTTAAGAAAAAAGTGAAACAACCAAATACGATATATTTAAAATGCTATTTATTTATACTTAGATATAAGTATACAAGTATAAGTAAATAATTCTATGATTATCAGCATAATGCAATTTTTTTTTTTTTTAATATTTAGTACTTAACCCTTCTACAAATTTTTTTATAATAAATTAATAATTTTAATAAATGAGGGCAGGGATGAAATTTTTTTATTTAAGCGTCAAGCATTCGGATGCCATTCGCGTCCTTCATTATGATCATCTATGATCCAATTCACCAATAAACTTTGTGGATAAGTCCTGAAGAAGTATACAAATGAAATCAAATAAAAAGAAAATTTCAAATTTTAATCTTATTTTATCTCTGCAGCTTTCCTATTTTATTATATGAAACTAACATTTTTAACATTTTTGACACTCAAGTGTCATCATCAGTTTAGTTGTTAAATCACTTCTGTTGATGATTGAAAGTGGTAGTTCTCCAGTTGCACCAATATAATTTAATATTAATAGATAATTTAAGAAAACTAAAGGAGTATACAATTTGGGTGTTACAGGTAATACATACACATTGATAAAAGTGTTAAATAAATAAATACAACGTATAAATAATAAGCTCTCTCTTGAGAATATAAATAATTCCTAGACTGTGGTAAAAGTTAGAAAAATTGAGAGCATATTTTGAATATTAATATCGTATTGAAAATATTTTTGATTTCATGGGATAATTCATGTTTAATTTTAATTAATCAAATTTTTCGATTTTCTTTTTTTTTTTTTAAACTGTATATATATTGGGGTCCAGGCATTCTTATTTAAGCCATTTGGTATCCAAATGGCTTAAATAAATTCATCGGACTGCCTGGGATCCGAACCCTCGACCCTTGGTATACAAGGCAGGCACGCTACCTACTATGCCAAGCCCGAGAGCTTCTATTTTCTTTAAATTTCATTAGATGTCACATAGATCTCATTCAAGATTTAATTAATGGGACAGAAATTCTATCATTATTTATTTTGATAGTAGTAGTAGGCTATTAGAGTCTTCTTAACTTTTCTAATGGAATTTTTTATTAATACAAAAAAAAATCTCTCTTTCCTTCATTCCCATTCATTTTAAGCCATCGTTTCTCTCTCTCTCTCTCTGAAAATAAACCCCGGCGTGTGTTTTGTATTTCGAAATTCCTAAATACGTCCTGGTAATACAATCAAGCAACTTCTCTTTATTTTTGGTTGTCGCTGGATTGTTTAGATTAGCCTGCAGAGAGATAAAATCCCACTCTACTTTGTCTTGTCTAAAACATTAAACTCCTTACAAAAAATTTCTTTGGGTGTAAATGAAGGGCGTTAACAGAGATATATTCACTTGGATTGATTAAAAAAACATGTCAATTTTAGGAACTTTTTCTTTTTATTCAATATAATAATTATTTCGCCATTTTAAATACAAATAGAATAAAAATAAATATTAGAAAACTGTTTAATATTCATCATTAGTAAGTAATAAATGTAAATAAATTTAGGTCAGCCTCGGTCATGCACAAAAAAAGTAAATAGACGATATATATAGAAATTATTTTTATTTTCATTATGTAATATATTAATAGCAAGAAAACACATAACAATGGACAATTATTATTGACAACATTTTTTTTACTTATTTATATTTCCTAGATAAGATAGGAAATGCATTTAGTATTCATGATAGCTATTTTCTAATTATAATTACAGTTACTTTCTTAGAAAATTTGATTATCTTTTGTAAATAGTCTAATTGGTAATTCCAAAAACCTTTGTGTTTAAGAGATTAAATTATTTTAACTTAACTTAATATTAATTAAGGATGCTCTATTGTAAATATGAGATTAAAATTTTGAAAAATAACCATAGTTTATTTCAAGCCGTCAACCTTTAAAATACACCGAGCTTATGGAATTTTGAGTTAATTGATTTTTTTACTTTATACTTATGAAATTCAAGTGTTCAAGTTTGGAACCAAGGTGCTATGGGAAACTAAATTTATCTCGACACAAAATATCTGGTGTATCAGCACGATGCACAACTTTCTCTTATCGAAGGTCAAGAGAAATTTGTGTGTTGTGCACCACTCACACCAGATTTTTTTAGTTCTGTGTTTGGTTATATAATAATACGCTATTTTACTAAGCCCAAATACTTTTGAAATGGATAGTATACTCGCTCTTTCTCTCGTAACCGGAAAAACCTCATAAATAAACAACCACTCACAACATTGACTTGTAATTTCAATTAATTATTGTATTTTTTTCTTGTCTTGTTTCAGGTAAGCCATTGCCTTCTTCTTCTTTTGGACTTCTGCTCCTCCTCCTGGTCCCTAGCGAATCCGGAATCTTTAGTGAGTTTGCATGTTTCTTTATTGAGTTCAATCAAAGAATTGTTCAAACGTGAATCATCGTCTCTCTTCCTCTTGAAGGTGAAACAAAATACATACAAACCGGATATCGTTCATATCCGAATGCCGGAATTCATCCAATCCACATCTCTCAATTCATTTTATTTTATTTAAATAGTTTCTGAATAAAAAGTTGACGAATTGAAGGAAATCTTATTACATGTTTAAGTTTCCAAAACGTAACATAGCATGAACATTCAAGTTTAAACAATAGAAAATTTGTATTTCACTGATGAAATCCCTAAAACTTTATATACCCTATCATTGTCTAAAAACAATATGACGATTAACGATTTAAATTAGACATTTAATATCTAAAATTCTTCAAAAATGTTTGAAATTAATAATTAAACCAAGGCATAATTTCAAATAATTTAATAAATTATGACACTATACTTTCTCTTACCTATTGCATTGCAATCTTGTCAAAAATTCGATGTCGATATATTGATGGAAATCTCAAGTAAAACTGATTAAAAATGATCGAGGGTTCCTCACGCCCGCAGCAGGTCTGCATAGTGAGCCTTTAGGGACACACAGTGATACACGCGCCCGCACCAGGGACACACACAGTAGATCAAAAGTAACTAGAAGAAAAATATGTGTTCCTGGTGTGGGCGCGTATATCCCTGTGTTCTTAAAGGTTCACTATGCAGACCTGCTGCGGACGTGTGTATCCCTCGATCATTTTTACTCTGGATACAGGTTTTGAGAGTCTCTAAGCGCAAAATGGTCTGTCTCTCTTTGGGTGGACAAAATATCTCAAAAGCTACGGTTTGAAATTTTATATTTAAATTAGATACCCAATTTTAATAAAATAGTTTACTGATACTTTACTGATGAACTTTACTGATTTTCTCGGAATTCCCTCTCACGTGTATTGTAGTTTCTTTCAAGTATATTTGCTGTTGGAAGGAGGATTCTTAGGAATTGTTGGAAGAATGAAAATCAAAATATCAATTAATAGCAGAGACAATTTATTGGTTGACGAGGATGCATCCTGTCGTTTCGACCAATTAGAGGCCTTCATCAGAACCTTCTGGCTGTTTCTACTCATTAAATATTTATAATCTAAAACGAATTGTTAAGGACCCCTTAAACGGTCAATAATAATGACATTACTTTATCAGAATCACATGTTTATTAATGTCATTCTGATAAAGTAACGTCATTATTATTGACCGTTTAAGGGGCCCTTAACAATTCGTTTTAGATTATAAATATTTAGTTAATAAATACATTTCAGAAGGTTCTGATGAAAGCCTCTAATTGGTCGACAGAATGCATCCTCGTCAACCAATAAATTGTCTTTGTTATTAATTGTTGGTTTGATTTCCATTCTTCCAACAATTCCTAAGAAACCGCCTCCAACAGCATACGGTCGTACTTAGCCTACTTGAAAGAAAGAAATTCTGATGTCGTGTGTGCGTTTACTCACCCCACCAGCTTTTAACTATTTTCTGGTTTCCTCCTTCTTATCGACTAATCAAACACTTAATGATTTGATAACTAATTTAACCACATTAGAGATTTCAGATAATCTTTTCTAGAATATTTTTTTATTTCATAAATAAGCTAAAATAATATTTTATTCATATTCATACCCTTTTTATTTTTTATTTTTATTTTTAGAATATAAGTTATATGTATTTTTGTAAGCCTATATGATTTATAAACTAGCATCCTAAATAGTATTTATCTATCCAAGGCGTAGGCAATAATTTACCTCCCCTATTCAAATAAATCCCCACTACTCCTTCCTTTCCTTTTTCCTGGGGATTTCGCCAGCAATTGATCTTCGCACAAAGGAAAATATCAAATCCCCTCTTATGGGTTTACAGTACGGAGTATTTATGAAAGTATATTCTCGAGTTCTTATTGGAATAGTTTCGTTTCTTCTCTCACTATTATATTACACTCAACTTTCTATTAATATACATTTTATTCTTAACTTAGATGTAGAGGAGCAATCGCTACCTTGTCTCTCACCTTCTATTTTTATACAAAAAATATTTATTAATATATCAAAGAATTTTGTTTTACGGGAACTTATGTAAAATATTAATATTTATATTAACTTGCTTCTTGTGCCAGGATCAGACTATTGTTACAAGCTATCGTTTAAACTCTGTGCGACCTCCAAAAAGACTTAAAAAAATATTATGACAAAAATGGTGCTCCTCCTCTTGGCTTAGAAGTTTGAGATGTTGACAAATGTCAATATTGATAATCTATTATAATAGCCTAGGGTAGTTTTTTAATTTAGGCTCCGGAGGCTTTTATACTCCGTCTCTATTTATAAATAATTCAATTGGTTTTGTGTGTTGATTTGCTTATTATTGTATTTTTTTTTTTTATAACTACATTTTTGGAACATAGAATTTGATTTCTAGGATTCTTGATTCATCCATTAAAAAGGATTAAACTTTTATTGACGTCACAAAAGAGAAATTCCAATATCATTGTAATGTAAATATTTTTCATTTTATCTTAATCATTCAACTCACCTTCCATTCATGTATAAATAAATCAAGATAGACATATTAAAAAGTTTTTGTTGCGAAGTTCATTGCCGGATTATAATACGTATATTATAAATTAACCAAATTCAATTATTATTTAAAAGGATAAATTTAGTATTAACGCAAACTCATCGAATTATACTATAAATAAATGAGGAGAGAGATACAGTATATACTGTAGAGAGAGGATATTATTATCTCATTTAATTTAATCTCCGATATTGCAAATGCCTGGCGTATTTATTATTATATCCATTGTAAATTTCAAAGAGATTCACGCAAAATAAGCAAATTTATTGTTTGAAATTGAATATGGGAATTGTTTGTTTGTCGTTATGGAAAATCAAATAGCACATTATCATTTGGCTTTTATAAAAATATAAAAAATATGAACAGTGCAAAGATGCGTAGGGATATTGTTAAAATCTATTAATTCGAAAAAAAAAATAATTGAGTATGAAACCGGGTGCAGCCATGTAAAAAATTAAAACAAATGCTTTTTTTTTCAATTTAATTAAATTATATTGGCTGCTCGGCAATTAGAAATTACATTAATATTTGTATCAGAAAATCTGTATACTGATGACTTCAACAGCCTTCTTTCTCTGGGTCACCAATCTTGAGGTTGAGAACTGTTTATTTACATCGATTTTGGTTGACTATTTTTTTTTTTATAAATATAATGGGATGACATTAAATCACATATAAAGTAAAAACTCATATTGTTGACGATTCGGACTCTAGTCGTGTCCTTCCTCAGGAAAATTAATTTTCATTTAAATACAGATGTTTATTTCAATGATAAATTAAGGGGGAACGGGAGCGAATTCGTTACGCATGTTTTTTCCGATAAGATGGCGTAGTGTGTCATAAAAAGTATGCCCAAAAATTCAAAAATTTGCCAAGAGATGGTCAGAATGGTAGCTAATAATATTTAAGGCATTTTCTTTCAACATTAAATACTTTATAAATGTTATTATATATTATGTATCTTTTATAAAAACATAAAAATATATAAATATAGGCCAGATATAGGCTAATACTATATCGTCTGTTAGACTAGCCTGCTATCTATTGCAAGAATGCTGAACTAATTTGACAGTTGGTTTTTAAATAAATCATTTAAGCTTATTTTAAAAATTTCTTAATTAATATGTGATTAATAATAACAATAAATTCATTTTTAAATTTAAAAAAAAATTAAAGATTTTTGGGACTGATTGTTTTTTTGTATTTGCTTGATAACAAAAAAATTAATTACGATAATTTTTTAATAAGTCATTAAAAAAATTATAGCTCGATATCCCAATAATCTGTTATGAATTTAATTCATTTAAAAAAACCGCAATGAAAAATTCCTTATAATAGTCTAGTTTTTTTTTTAAAGTACGTTTAGACGTAGCTCCTGAACCTCCTTAATTTCATATTTTAATGTGCAGTTTTTTTTTTTTTTTATTAATTTGTTTAAAATCTTTTTCGGCGTCTGAAGTAATTTTTTTCTCTATTTTTATCGTATTCATTTGA
This sequence comes from Euborellia annulipes, assembly GCA_023213315.1. Taxonomy (NCBI): domain Eukaryota; kingdom Metazoa; phylum Arthropoda; class Insecta; order Dermaptera; family Anisolabididae; genus Euborellia; species Euborellia annulipes. Next base: position 9,295 of record JAKCPI010009344.1, on the reverse strand, counting down.
AATAAATTTTTCGTCTGGGACGGAATGCAAACCCTCGACCTTTGGCACCATAAGCTAAAGCTCTACCCCTTAGGTAAGAGAAAATAAAAAGGTTCCTTAAATGCCAAACAATGCATAACCTTTCAAGCCAGGCTGGCTGACTTATGAATACGTAGTTAGACGCTGGCCTGGACCACCTGCTTTTGTTCGTTGATGACGAACTCCTCTTGGCCTGGCTGGAACGAGTTCTTTCTTTCCGGTGGGGGTGGTTACTCTCATTGCCGGTGCACTTGCTCCTCTCTTCTCTCTCTCTCTCTCTCTGTATCTCATTGAGCATCCGGCCCTCTATTTAGTCAACATCCAATCTCAGAGTTTCTCACGCTGCTGCTTTTTTTATTGCCTTGATTTTATTTTATTTTATTATTTAAAATTAATAAAGGTTCAAAAATATTCAGAACGATGATTAAGAAGTCTATAACCGCTTTTAAAAATCTGTAATCGCCTTTATTTAAGAACTTTAAATTACAGAAATCTTTTTTTTAATAGCGGAAGACTAAAAAATAATATTTTTTTACTATTAACTTTAATATATCGATAGTATAAAAAATAATTTCTTAAATTGATTAGGATGATATATTTTTTTTAAATTTATTTAAGATCTTTTTCGGTATCGGAGGCCATTTAGACAGCTTCTTTATTTATTTGATTACCGATACATTTGCTCTAAATTTTATTAAAAGTTTGTTGTTTGTGGATCTTCAAAAATTCGATTTTTTTTTTTTACAATATTCTAAAAATATGATTTTAAATTGTAAATAATTACTTTTGGTCTTTTCGTGACGTTGAATTCAAGGTCTGCCTTTTTGAAACTATCACGTGCTATCCACTTACCCCTTCTATTGTTCTCTTGCTCTATAGCAAAATACTTTATAAATACATTATATTAAAAATAAACGGAATCTTGAAATTTAGAGACTATGGTTGCCATAACCATAGGAAAGAAAGAAAACAGAGCTTTTCAAGCAAATTATATCTTTTCGAAACTAAACGACATTTCGATTATATATTGAGATCTTCTTCAAGTCTGTTCAGTCAAAAAATATTTATTAGTAATTTTTAATGGAAAAATGGAGATATCAGCCAAAGCGGAATTTATTAAACTACCATAATAATCCACGTTCCTGTCTAAATTATTGTAAATATTGAAATATACAATAATAGAATTTTATTTTTCCTATGTTCAAGGATCAGAGATATATGAATTTATAATCCTTAAACACAGAAAAATATTTAAAAAGTTTTATTATTGACCAATTCTAGTTCCATCACATATTATAATGAGTGTATTATTCCCAATAACTGAGATAGTCCGATACTTCTTATTCTGAGAATTAGAGGCTAACCTGGTGCACCCCAATTCAGCTGGTATCTCCATTATTCCATTACAATTTGAATCACACCCACAGTTATAAGTAACATTTTCATTATTCTAATTAATCCAAATTTAAATATATATTTACGAATTTATTTATTAATGCATAAGCATTATATACTGTATATGAGCCTATTATTTTTTTAATCAAAAATTTTTCATTTTGCTTCATTCAAATGTCAAACAACTTTCGATTATAAATAAAGGAAAAAATAATTGTATTAAAAAAAAAAAAAAAAAAAAAAAACAGCCATCAAGATGTCCAATTAGCATAGAAATAGCAGATTATTTGCATGCATTCGAAATTCCTCTCTTTTATTTTATTTATTAATATTCAATATTTGATTGATTTTTTTTTTTTTTTGGTAATTATATTTTCAATTTTAAATATTGGTATTATTTTTTTGTGAATTAATTAAACTTTACGTATATTGCGTAAAGTTTTCTCAATTGTTTGAGATTGATTGGGAATCTAACCTTACCTTCTGGTTTTAAATGCTATGGAGAAAATTAAAAAAAAAAAACTATCATTATTATAAATTTGTATTTTTCATTAATTAATTTGATGTAACAGATTGAAATTGTGGTCGATTTTAGTACATCACGTTCTGTCATTTGGCCTGTGAATAAATTAGATACTCAATTTGACTCTCGGAAGCTGCAAAACCAAAACCGAGGGGAGAATCATTATAAGCTCTCTCTCTCTCTCCGGATAAAATTTAACGACCTTTCTCTCTTTCTCTCTTGTGTCTGCTTAATTGGCATTCCATATCATTTTGGATAATAAAGAATCTGGAAAATGTCATCCATCCATAATGTCCCTTTCAAGAGAATAAAAAAATCGTATAGACTTTTTTAAATATCTTTCTAAATGTACCAAAACTTCAAATCCTTTATGTAAAACTAGCCGCGCGGCCCGCTTTCAGAGTTGTTTGTCATTTTAAATTTTATTAAAATAGAGAAAAAATATTTAAAAAAAATAATTTTTGGGGGCATGGGAAGGGCGAAGAGTCGAAAGGACTTTCTGAAGTGTAGGTGGGGAGAATTTTAGAACCTGCTTTCCAATGCAAAATCTCTGGATTTGTAACCCCCTGGTCGCGTAAAATTAACGTTTCGGCTACTATTTTGTACAGCCCTCATCAGGTGGTGTATTCACTAAAATAAACAACGATTAAAGTCAAAAATGTATTTTATTACTAAAATTACAGATGATGTTGAATTTTGAATTTCCAAATTTTTTACTTATTACCACGAACAAGGTTTTTTTTTAGCATAAATCTCTGGGTTTAAAGAACCTGACTCAAGGGAACTTTATAAACATATATTAGACAAAAGTTTGATTAGTTTTTGACACTAATCGACCGTAACTGAAGTATGTAATTAAAAAGTTAAACCATTCAATATTAATTAGAAACAGACCGAAGTTTCGGTTTCGGTTACAGTTTCGGCCTGCCAAAACCTGAGTTTGAAAAGATGGTATGAGACTCGTATACTTAAAAAAAAGAAAAAGTAGAATGAGATTTGCACTTAAAAAAAAAGGGTCAAATGATTTTCGCAAGAGGGAAAAATGGAGTGATTGTGACTCATCACGAAAATTTATTAAAAAAATAAAATGATATGAATTTTGTAAAGAAAATTTTAAGAAAAAGTTCAAAACAAGTTTCGGTTTCGGTCGAAACTAAGATTGAAGCCGAAATTCGGTTTCGGTTACGGCTGAAAATCTTGTTTCGGTCGGACCCTAATATTAATATTTATAAATTAAGCATTTATTTATAATCAGTCCTTGTTAATACCAAAACCATTAATTGACAAATTTTTTTTACTTGAATAATTAACTATAACTCCTGATTAACTATTTTAAAGCAAAATAATATTGAATCATCAAGTAGTAGGCCTAACTAAAATATAAAATTTGGATAAGATTTGTGCAAGAGGAAAGAAATTATTTTAATTTAATTAAACCATTCAAGTTCATTTCGTTATTTTTCCAAGGCCATTTCCTACTTGTGGAGAACAAGACAGACATTTGATCTTAAAAATTTATTATTTTTGAATTTCTCTTCCCTATCATAATTTCAATCCTTTATATATATAGGTAAGAGAAAAGGGATAAAGTAAAAATCAGATTTTTTAATCAAATTATAATTATCTGCAACATAGATAAGCAATTTATGGTCCCCTTGTATATTTATATCTCAGAGTAGAGGTAGTGGAGCTTGTAATTGTTGCAATACTAATCACAGAATAAATCTTAGTAGTAGAGAGATTTCGTTGGTGACAGGCACACAGGCACCTGATTCGCAAAACCTAGGGAGGAAATAGGGATAATGGGCTGCAGGTCACGTCGGACATGGCAGGCAGATAAACCGCGGGGGGGGAAATTCGATTCGTTTTGAATTGATTAAAGCTGTGGAGACCCGGAGCCTCCCGTCTAGAGAAGAGAGAGAGAGAGAGAGAGAGTGTAATGACCCTGGAGAATGCAGACCCATTCCAACCAACTCTCCAACCTCCGCGGGAAATTTTCAAAAGAAAAAAAGAAAAAAAAAAGAACACTCTCGCCTTATTTGAACAAATGGATATGGAAAAAGGGACTCTCTTTCTCTCTCTCTCTCCAGGGAGAGGACTTGTTTCTTTTAAACTTTTTTTCCCTATGAATCATCGGGAATTTTACGTAGTAGTATCTCCATTTTAAAAAATAAATTTTATATGTGCATTGGAGTTCCGTGGCATCTTTATTGAAAGGTTGAAAAAAAATCTGGTATGACTGGTCGCAGAGCACACAACTTTCTCTTATCAAAGGTAAGAGAAAGTTGTGCTCTGTGCTTGTCACACCAGATTTTTTGTGTCGAGATATATAGTTTCTGCGGATATATTAGAATTCAAGATATTCAATGTATAAACATGGCAAAATATTTATATTTTGTTATCATGGAAACCATTTCTCTTATCTTTCCTTTGAAGTACAAGAGTAAAGTGTGCTTCAAACAATGTAAAATGAAAATATACATTTTAAAGAGCATCTAAAAAATAATTATTTTTGAATTTTAATTAAACTTGTTAGAACGAATTTTGAAAAAATCGAAAAAACTCAAAAAGTACATCAGTAAAGTTGGCGGATTTGATTAAAAGCTTATTTTCACGCTCCAGGGGGGGGTACCTTAAATATATAATTTTCACCTCATAGCTCAATTCCTTCATGCTGAAAGTTTTTGGAATGATGTCTGTGTGTCGGTGTGTGTATGTCTGTGGTAATTTTTTTTCGTCAACGAAAACTCAAAAACTATTCATCCAATTGTTTTGAAATTTTGCACACATAAACCCTTTATTATAAGGGATTTTAAAAAAATTGTCTACAAATTAATTTTATAATTGCATATTGCAATAATTTTCGTTAACAAATTTAAGCAATAATTTATTTTTCGTGCCAATTGGCATTTATTGATTGTCAGGTTTTGTTTAAGAAAATGTATATTGTAGCATTGCGTCTTGGCCTGAATCTTATAACTTCGATGTTTCTAAAATGCTATTATAAATTCAATCACCATCAAAATATCACATTTTAATTTTAAATTCGAATCTTATGGGATTTCTTTCTCTTCCAAACGTAGATATTGAATCCTCACCAAATGTATTGTCATGTCATTCTATTACGAAGCAAGAGAAAGTATCCTTGTATTCATTTACTTTAATTAGCGATCCTCGTTAATTTAACATTCTTTAATTATTTCTTTATTACAATATGGAAATGGTGTTGTGTGAATGTAAACCAAGCCAGCACGTAATCCGTTTGGTCCATGGATCGGATCGGAGAGCATATTAATATGTTAATATTAGCCCTTCCGACATATTTTATAATCCTCATGCATCAACGTTTATGAGTGAGTAGCCGTTAAAATAAATGCATTCAGAATATCAATCAACTTTCTTTTGGTTCGTTTCGTTTATTTATTAATAATACATTTTAATCACCGGAACTACAAAAGAGTCTGTTGCTTTTGTTTTATGTCAAATGCCAATTAGTAATTTATTTGAACTTGATTTTTCTTTATTAGTACCGTAACTCACTTTCTAATACAAGAACATATTTTTTTTTAATAAGAACTTGTAAATGAGAGAAATCACAATCCAGATATCTACCAAAATAAATAGGATACTACAAATTTTAGTCATGTTATTTCTTTTTTTTTTTGAAGTGAAACTTTTTAATGCTTGGTAGAGCAAGTTCGATTCATACTCCTCAAAGTGTGTGTAGGACTGTATGAATACACGGAGTTTTTTTTAAGAAGAGGATTTACCTGTCATTTATAGGTCTTTTTAAGTTTGGTTACCGAAAGGTAGTCTACTACTTTGAATTTTTGATTAATTGCTCCAGGCGCAGGTGTTAAATCTTCAATTGTTAAACATATGAAAATGTTTTGAATTCCTGGAGCAATTAAATAAAATATCTACTAGGGGGTGTCAAAAAATAACAGGAATTATTTTTTTTACTAGAAAATTCTGCTTACTTTTATTCAAATTCCATTACAGACCTTCAAAGTAATCTCCCTCGGACTAAATACAACGATTCCAGCGTTCATGCCACTGTTCTAAACACTCACTAAATCCCATTTATAATAGTCTGTTAAGTACACCCGAAATTCTGTTGTTTACCTCTCGATCACTCTGAAAATAACGACCCTGAAGCTCTTTTTTTCACTCCAAGAAATAGGTAGAAGTCGCTAAACCCGGTGAATAAGGTGGATGTGGCATCACCTCAATGCCTAATTCAGTGATTATTTCTTGAGTCCTGAATTGCAATAATTTTTTGTCTCATGGGCCGGGATGCGAGCCCTTGACCTTTGGTATCAGAATCCAATGCTCTATCTCTAAGCCATAGGCCAAGAGTTCAGCTAGGAGTTAATTATCAGGTAATCCATTATTAATTTTCATTATTTTAATCTTTGAATTGTTGGCTCTACTTATTTATTATCAAAAAACCGAAATTGCATTTATATCTAATTCATTTCTAGTAAAGTGAAACACCTGCACAATTTAACTGGTTTTTATTTTCTTTAAAATCAAATCAAATTGTTATTTCTTCTAAGTTCCGTGTTCAATTTGGCAGTTGGTTAGAATATTTGGTGTTTAACCTGGGATTCCTGGAATTTCCAGACGACATCCTTCTTCTCCTTCCCAAGATTCCTGTGGTCGTTCGAAAAGGATTTTATTTGCCCCTCTAATTAATAGCATCCTCCCACTGATCATTATGGCCTATTCACAATTTGGTCTTTCTAAAAGATGAATGAATGATATGATAAATTAATTTGTAAGAAAGAATTTTAACCAAAAGATTTGAAAATCAATGAAAAGCAAAAAAAAAAATATTTCTTTTGTTTATATAATTCATTAAACTACCGAAAATATTTTTTATTCAACTTTTTTGAAAAATCATTTTTTCTAATGATTACGAAAATGAATTAATTAAATAAAAGATGATTCATATTTGATTTAAAAAATAAAAATTAGAAATCTAAGCATTTTAATGATGTTTACAAAATACTTATATTAAAATCATGTTTGATTCTTGAAACGTGCTTATAATTAAAATAAACAAAAGTAAAAGAGAGAGGGAGGGGAGCGAGTAAAGAATTGAATTTAATATAATAATAATTTAAAATTTATTGAATTAAGCGGCGATTCGTCCCATTCTTCTCTTGGCTATAATAAATTTGATCTGTCTAAACCAAACACACGTGGCGTTGATTACCATAACAGCGTTAGTTCGTTAATCAGCTCTGAAAAAAAAAAATGGGTCAACCGAGAATAAATTCAACTGATATGCTCGACTATACATACACGTTTATACATAATGTTCGTTGCAATGTTATTTCATGTTCATTGGGGATTAAAATTATCATTAAAATGGATTGAAAAAATTCACCCTCGTATTTAAATATATTGGTTTTTAAATTTTAATCAACTTTTTGGAGGGCTCGCTGGTGTAGTGAGCTAGGGTGTCAGCTTCTGCAAAGAAGATCCCTGTTCAAATCCTTGGCGTACGGGATTTTTTCATAAATAAAAAATATTTATTTAATGTAAACAAATCCTCAAGCAAGCCCTGGATTGGAATATAGGATCTTTCCACAATAGCCCTCAGGCAACTCTACGAGGAGAGGGAGTTGCTGTGACATCCGTCCTGTGGAAGGGACGTAAAGAAGGTTCCCTCTCAGTGATGCATTCTTCGAAAGGAGCAGGCTACCGCCGGTGCTGAGGGAGTCCCTCCTCAAACTAGGACATCCTCCATAGCATAGAAGAGGTTGGATATAAGGAGCCGGTTGGAACCAGAAATAAGGATTAGTTCACTAGCTAGAGACGAGAGCAGGAGGAGGAGTTAGAGACAGGAAATGATGTAACTTCACGGGGTGCCGGTAGATGGCTACGGCCAGAGGCCGGTTGGGTTTGAGGTGTGTCTCCGTACACGTAAGCACCTCGGGTAAATAAACGGGATCCCGATAGGAATTTCAAATAATAATAATAATAATAATAATAATCAACTTTTTGATTTATATTTTTTTATAAATTTATATTTTATTAAATATACATTTATTTTTTTACTCCATTTTCAATACAATACTTATTATTCTTTTTAAGTCTTTTTTGTTGTATGGTTTATGTTAATTTGAAAAATATGTATTTATTTTTTAGACGTTTTGGCCCAATGGCGTGTGGCTAAACGGGCGAAATAAAAAGTATTTTTTGGAATCTTAAGCCATTTAGAATATAAACGATACATAATATTAATTACTGGGGTTCCAGGCATATTTATTTATACTATTTGTTATCCAAATGATTTAAATAAATTCATCTGGCTGTCTGGGATCCGAACCCCCTCCACTTGGCTTTTAGATTATCAATATTGACATTTGACAACATTTTTAAACTCTAGCCACGGGGGAGGTGATACTTCCATTGCATTAACTTATTTATTTTTTTCATAAAAGTGGTTTAAATAATTTATTTTATTTTTTTTTTTTTATTAAAAGAAAAAACATTCACACTTTTTTTTCTCAATCACACACACACATTCACACTCTCTTTTTCGGCAACTCAGGCCATATAAGACATTTACGATATCCTTTATCTTTGATTAATATACATATATTGGGGTAACCAGGCATTTCTTATTTAAGCCATTTGGTATCCAAATGGAACTAAAAAAAAATCATCGGGCTGCCTGGGGTCCGAACCCCGCGACTGTTGGTATACGAGGTTAGCACGCTAACTTCTACACCAAACCCCAGGGCTTTAATTTTTTATTTTATAATTTATAGCTATTTATTTTTATTATTATTAATAGAATCTTTAATTGGATAGAAAATCTTTATGGAAAAACTTCTGCACAAATTCTATAGATTCCATTCCACCTCAATGCATATATTATATTTTTTTCAATAAAGCCTTTAGGACTTAAATGTTTAGAAAGTTTTGTTAGATAAATTAATAAAAATACTTTGCAGTTATTTTTATTATTATTAATGTTTATATTAAAATATTTGGTCCCCCTCTAGGTTTAACATCTGGTTAGTATGACCGAGGAGTATGACCTCGTGCATCCTGAGCAAAGACCTATATTTCTTGAGCTTTTTACAGCTTATCGACTGTTATAATTCTTTTTTTAATATTAGTTGTTACCTTGATTGTCTTGCAATATAGATTTTGACCTTATTTTTATCAATAAGGCCTTTAGGACTTTATTTTCGTTTGATAATTTTTTTTTTAATATTATATCTTCCAGCTTTGCTAAATTTTTTCAACCTATTATTTATTATTTTAACAAATTTAATATTAAAATAAATTTTTTGATAGAGTTAAATTACCTCTAAAAGATCTCACAATTAAAAGAAA